>MU186354.1:22814-52827 GCA_016904865.1 Pissodes strobi
TTACTAGAATGTGGTCTATTTTTAGAAAAAAAAATATTTTATTTGTAGTAACTTAAATATTTATTGGGATAAAAGTAATTTCAAACATGTAAATAGTAAATATATTGCTAAATAAATAAATTGCAGCTTAGCAGCAACCATTTCGAAGAGTTAGTCGTTGAACGATTCATGCTATTTTCGTTTTGCTGATATATTAAAAAAAAAACAAAGCTAATAAATAGATTTTTTTCTGCAAGCTTACAAAAACGGAGCTTACGAAGTTTTTTTTTGCGTAAACTTTCCATATGGAGATACTGCTAACTAAACAATATTTTAAAAAATGTTTTTTGTGGATAAATGAATAATGCAAAATTGAATGTCTGTAATGTGGGGTAAATCGAGGAGAGATGACGCACTTTTTTCAAACTGGTCTAAGTTCTACACTTTAATAAAAATGAAAAAACTAATCCAGATTTTTCAAGATGCAAAGTACTATGTTTTCATTAGGAATTAACAATTTTAGATTTAAATTTAAATCTTGATAAAATTCAGCTTTGTCTTTTTCTTAACGTTGCGTCATCTCACCCTATGTATATCGAAGAGATGACACAGAGCCTAAGATGAGTTGACGCATTATTTTTTTGAACTACAGCTTTAAAATTTTAATTTGTGAAATGTTTTTATTATTTTAAAAAAACCATCATCTTATTTTATTAACACATTTACTGCAAAACAAAATTTGTTTTACAGAAAAACGAACTTAAAAAGATAATAAGTAATTCAAACTCAAAAACACAAATCTAAAAGAAGTAATCCTACAAAAAAATAGGAACCAAAGTAGGGACTAACAAAATATTATAAAGATTGTAGGTAACAGAAAGATTATCTTTTTGGCCAGATTTTTACCGCACAAGTCAGGTATTTGGTACAAACTTCGTGCATCCAGCGCTTGCATTTTATGCATTGGATCCAGTCTTGCTTCTCTTTTGTTTTGCTGTACTCTTCTTAAAATCCGATTCATCCTCGCCACTTGTCGAATCGCCATAGGTAATTTCGATTTCATTCTCGCCAGAAAAAGGTATACTTACCTTCTGCAGAATAATGGCGGATATGCAAAAAGAGGAAAACATTCTGCCTATGTACCAAAAAACTGCAAGGTAGAAAATCAATTTTGGTGGAATAAGACAAGATATATTTAAAAGTAGTAAGACGTATCGTGATAATAAAATAGTATATTATTTTATATGGAGGAAAAGTGATACTTTTCATGGCGCGCTCGTGTTTAACAGCCGAACGGAGTGAGGCTGGTAATAGAGAGCAAGCCATGAAAAGTAACTTTTCCTCCAAATAAAATATGCTGTTTTTTCTTCAAATGTTGACAAATTAATGCAAAAACATCTCTTTTTAATAGTAATAATATCTAATTATTATTAAAGATAAATGGGTTCGCAAGGCGGCTTAGACCACGGTCGTAGGTGGCCTTGCTTAGACCGGTGTCGGTGAATATAATGTAACATAAAGCTGTCAGTGGACACTGTCAACAATAATTATTTTTTAAGATTGCGTGTCCGATTGCGTTTTAATTCCGTATTGATAAGCAGTTATTGAGTGAGTTCGATTAAATAATAAGCAATTTGTTCCTAAATTAGTGATTTTTAGAAATGCAGTCACAAATTGAGTGATAAATACAAATTGTAGTTTAATAAATCTTGAGTTGTTGACGCTTATTTTGTTGTCTGTTTGTATTGTATCTATGTGGCTATGACAACACTTTTACCTCCGCCGGCGGAAAAGTGAAAAGTAAAGCTCCGGCGGAGGAAAAACGAAACTTCACGGCCGCCTACAGAGTCGAGTAATGACGGATTTACTGACGTTTGAAGAAAAACATATATTATTTGGACAAGACTTAATAAACGAGCAATACACGGTTGGCAAATTGTGGCTGAATAAAAATAAATTTAGCGTTAAGTTTTCATAGAAGACTGGTCAATTAAAATTAAAACATTTTCTGGTATAGGAAGCCGATTAATAATCTCACATAATGATAGTAAAATTGTTTTTTGGAAGGCAGTTTACTAGCGTTTCGGTCAAAGAAAACTGGTAATTATCCCGAGGACATAAACGCAGATGTTTTCATGGAATATTTTGAGCTACTACTGGGCCTTATTCCACCTCAGTCAGTTATCATTATCGACAACGCTAGCTACCACTCGAGGAAACTAGAAAAACTACCAACTTCTTCTTGGGGAAAAAAGACTAACTAACCCAAACTAAATCCAATAGAATTAATGTGGTCTCAAATTAAAGGTTTTGCTACAAGGCATAACACTATCTTAAAAATGGAAAACGTTGAAATTTTTTTTGAAGAGGCACTAAAGCAAGTGGATTGCTAAAAGTGGAGTAAATATGTTGAGCATGTAATTAATGGTTATTTATGGTACTAGTGTGTTATATTGAAAATAAGTCACGCGAGAAAAAGTTATACTTTTTCTGGCGGTATAATTTCTCAAGCATACAAAGTTTTATCCAACACCATTATTTTGTGTTAGTTTAAGTGTGTATTATTTTTTTGTCTAAGGTATTTCAGTGTGTAACCTGCTTTAATGCAATAAAGTGTCAGACTATGAATGACTTTTGACATGCTAGTTTAGCATGTTGTTTTACCTGTTTTTAGTTGCTTGGGGACTTGTTTATTAAACAAATTTTGGCATTTATTGTCAGATTATATTCCCACGATACACCTTGTATCGTGATTATTCCCAAAAGCATTTATCAATTTGAGAAAATGGATGAAATCGATGAAAATTATGTGCCCGAAAACATTACTAGCGAAGCGAAAGAAGCGGCAATGCAAATACTACCAGAAAAATCTCGAGATTCTTATGACAAGGAGTAAAAAGTTCTTGAGAAATGGATGGATTCAAGAAAGATAAAAGGTATTAACGAAAACGTTTTGCTGGCCTATTTTTTGCATCTACAGAAAAAAATTAGCTCCATCGTCTCTATGGACTAAATATTCCATGCTTCGCTCGACAGTTCATTTCTACAAGAAAGACATTTCAAAATTTGGCAAACTAATTAGTTTTTTAAAAAGCAAGTCTCAAGGATACAAATCCAAGAAGTTCAAAACACTGGAAAGAAATGAAGTAGAACAGTTTTTGAGTGAGGCTCCTGATAGTGAATTTCTACTAATGAAAGTAGCTTTGATTATGGGTATTGTAGATGCCATGAGCTAACACATTTAAAAATTAAAAATATTTAAAACAAAAGTAATTATATTTTCGTTGTTTTGTCCGATACAAAAACTAAAAAATCAAGAAGTTTTACTATTCTTGAAGAAGGATTTCCAGTAAACCCAGTTTATTTGTGCAAAAAATACATTTCATTAAGACCAAAAAATACCGGTCACAGCCGCTTTTTTGTCTTTTATAAAAATGGCAAAAGTACAAGTCAGTGTGTGGGTATCAATACTATGTCAAAAATACTCTCCAAAATTGCTGCTTACTTAAGCCTTGAAAATCAAGAACTGTACACCGGACATTGTTTGAGAAGATCTTCCGCTACCCTGCTAGTTAATGACAGGTCCAGCCTGACAACAGTTAAGCGCCATGGAGGATGGAAATCCTCATCGGTAGCGGAGGGCTACATCGAAGAATCCATTCAAAACAAAATTAAAATTGCTGAGAAAATTCAAGGGATCAGCAAAATATCAAACAACGGCCAGGTAGAACAAATGCCCTCAACTTCCAATGGAGACATGGAAAACATGACAATATCCAGTTCATCCAAAACAATGACAGTTTCATTTAATATTAATGTTAATTTAAATACCTGTAATAATATTGAAAATAAATAGTAACTACTTAAAAAAAAGCGTGAGTTATTTGATAGTTTAGATGTCTAAAATGACATGAATAATGATACTTAAATTTGACATGCGTTGGATAAAGTAAATTAAAGAGAGTGGGAGCTTGATGTTATGCTAGATAAGACTATAGAGCCGCTAATTATTTCTCTGGTTACTAATGACCACAGTATGGTCGACTACTCAAAAAGCGAGTAGGATTACTCAGAAGACGACTTTCTAACGCTAAATTGTGGGGTGAAAAACTGCTGCAAAAAGCGCCCTTTTTCAAGCCAAAATATATAGGGAAAATCGAGGAGACTTGGCGCATCAGGTAAGATCGTAGGAGTGGTTTTAAACGTATCGTGAAACATGAAATTAAACTAAAAACACGGTAGCGTCTCTTTAGGCTCCCCATTATACTTCCAAAGTGTGAAGGTAAGTTTAGTCTTATTTATATCAAGTTTTTGACTTTCCTATAATTGTGTGAAGTATCCTTACAATCCAGTTTTTTTTAAATTTCGTGCGTCATCTTTCTTTATATAGTACGGTCAGTTGGCGCATTACATATGAAGAGAGCAGACGCACCTTTAAAAGTTGTACTTGCTTAAATAAATTAATCGTTGGCCAATAACCAATAACAAACTCAACTGGAACGTTTCCTTTCATATTATACTGAATTTTATCCTATGCACATTTCTTTGCATAAAAATATTTCTTTTCTGGAATTAAGTTAAACGGTACTCGTCACCTAACCCTTTCTAGCACGTTCGCTGCCGATGTATCACATGTGGATACATCGGCTATTCTCCGGCAGTGCCAATGTATCAACAGTTACATTGCAACGTAAAAGTATTAGAGATCCGTATTCCGTCTGCACTTGCGGTTCATAATACTAAGAATTTACATGTGTTTGGTTTGATCAAAAATTAAACTTTCAGTTAGCAGAAGTTGTTTTATTTTTAAAGCCTTTTCCGGTTCCTGGGGGTTTAGAGTAATATTTGGTCGGCAGCGAATGTGCTACACGGCGCCAATGATACAATGTGTGACTATTTACCTGTAATTAATAAAAATTATTTTTTTTACAGACATGCCTACAGAATACAAAAAGAAAGGAAACGTTTGTAGGGAAAAATGGATAAAAGAACAGTTCGCTGCTGCAGTTGCTGCCATAGAAGGGAATGAAATGGGGGTCCCTGAGGCAAGCAGACAATTTAATGTTCCAGAAGCCAATATACGCCATCGGCGCAAAAAATGGGACATGCAGTCCAAGATCTTGGTATCTTCGTCCACGCTCGGGAAGGAAAACGAAACAAAACTTGTAGTTCACATTAAAAAGCTACAGAAGCATGGATTTGCGCCCACAAAAAGTTGTGTAGAAAAACTAAATTTACCCAACAAGTTTAACAAAGAATTTCGTATGGCTGGATATTCGTGGCTTGATTATTTTCTCAGAAGAAATAAGAGACTTACGATACGCAAAGCTGAAGCGGTTTCCGCATCTCGTGCATTGGCAATAACAAAAACAAACGTCGCCTCTTACTTTGAACTCCTTGAAATGACATGAATCAAAAATGGTTTAATGAATGAACCTGAGAGGATCTTTAATATGGACGGGACAGGCTTACAATTAAACACCCGACCACGACATGTTATAGCTGCTAAAGGGTTAAAAAAATATAGCAACAATCGCATCTGCTGAAAAAAGCGAAACTATTTCAGTTATAGTCTGCACCAACCTGTGTTTTTAAAGGTAAAAACAAAAATCCTGAATTTAAAGATGTGATGCCGCCCGCTTCTATAACCTACATGTCAGAAAAATCTGCATATGTGAACAGTGAGATTTGCTTTATAAAACACCACTAAACAATTATAGGAAAGTCAAAAACTTGATATAAATAGGACTAAACTTACCTTCACACTTTGGAAGTATAATGGGGAGCCTAAAAAGACGCTACCGTATTTTTAGTTTAATTTCATTTCTCACGATACGTTTAAAACCACTCCTACGATCTTACCTGATGCGCCAAGTCTCCTCGATTTTTCCCTATATATTTTGGCTCGAAAAAGGGCGCTTTTTGCAGCAGTTTTTCACCCCACAATTTAGCGTTAGAAAGTCGTCTTCTGAGTAATCCTATTCGCTTTCTGAGTAGTCGACCATACTGTGGTCATTAGTATCCAGAGAAATAATTAGCGGCTCTATAGTCTTATCTAGCATAACATCAAGCTCCCACTCTCTTTAATTTACTTTATTATTCATGTCATTTTAGACATCTAAACTATCAAATAATTCACTAGTGAGTTATAAAACATAACCCACTGGTGGGTTATGGTTTATAACTCACGCTCTTTTTTTAAGTACTTACTATTTATTATCAATATTATTACAGGTATTTAAATGAACATTAATGTTAAATGAAACCGTCAATGTTTTGGATGAACTGGATATTGTCATATTTTCCATGTCTCCATTGGAAGTTGAGGGCATTTGTTCTACCTGGCCGTTCTTTGATATTTTGCTGATCCCTTGAATTTTCTCCGCATTTTGTTTTGAATGGATTCTTCGATGTAGCCCTCCGCTACCGATGAGGATTTATATCCTCCATGGCGCTTAAGTGTTGTCGGGCTGGACCCGTCATTAACTAGCAGTGTAGCGGAAGGTCTTCTCAAACAATGTCCGGTGTACAGTTCTAATTTTTTCTGTAGATGCAAAAAATAGGCCAGCAAATCGTTTTCGTTGATACCTTTTATCTTTCTTGAATCCATCCATTTCTCAAGAACTTTGTAATCCTTGTCATAAGAATCTCGAAATTTTTCTGGTAGTATTTATAGCATTGCCGCTTCTTGCGCTTCGGTAATAATGTTTTCGGGCACATAATTTTCATCAATTTCATCCATTTTCTCAAATTGATAAATGTTTTTGGGAATAATCACGATACAAGGTGTATCGTGGGAATATATAATCTGACAATAAATGCCAAAATTGGTTTAATAAACAAGTCCCCAAGCAACCAAAAACAGGTAAAACAACCCGCTAAACTAGCATGTCAAAAGTCAGTCATAGTCTGACACTCTATTGCATTAAAGCAGGTTCCACACTGAAATACCTTAGATGAAAAAATTATACACACTTAAACTAACACAAAATAATGGTGTTGGATGAAACTTTGTATGCCACTCGTGTGTTGTGTTTTAAAAGTCACTTTAGAAATTATACCACGCGGCGTCGTGGTATAACTTTTTCTCGCGCGACTTATTTTCAACATAACACACTAGTACCATAAATAACTATTAATTACATGCTCAACATATTTACTCTACTTTTAGCAATCCACTTGCTTTAGTGCCTCTTCAAAAAAACTTTCAACCTTTTTCACTTTTAAGATAGTGTTATGCCTTGTAGTAAAACCTTTAATTTGAGACCAAATTAATTCTATTGGATTTAGTTTGGCTTAGTTAGTCTTTTTTCCCCAAGAAGAAGTTGGGAGTTTTTCTGGTTTCCTAGAGTGGAGTTGCTGATAACGATAAGGAATGAGGTGGAATAAGACCCAGCACCAGCTCAAAATATTGCTTGAAAACTTTTGCGTTTATGTCTTCGGGATAATCACCAGTTTTCTTTGACCGAATTGCTAGTAAACTGCCTTCCAAAAAAACCAATTTTGCTACCATTATGCGAAATTATTAATCGGCTTTCTATACCAGAAAAGGTTTTAATTTTAGTAGACCAGCCTTCTATGAAAACTAAGCTAAATTTATTTTTATTCTGCCATATTTTGCCAACCGTGTATCGCTTGTTTATTCAGTTTTGTCCAAATAATATACGTTTATATTGCCACTTCGATATTGTTTTACTGCTCTTAAATAATATTTAAAAGCAATAAGACAAAATTAATTATACAGGGTGTCCGGAAATAGCATCGCCAAATTACAGAAGGTGATTCTACATAAGAAAACATGAAGATTTTTTCATATGAACATGGGTCCGAAAATGCATAGTTTCCAAGATACAGGGTGTCAAACTTTTTATAAAAAATCAGTTTTTTGTTAATATCTTAAATATGATTTTACTGATTTTGTTGAAATTTGGCAGGGTTATCTGTAGTAATAAGGGGCTCATTTAGCCTTAATTAGATTAAAAATATAAGTCCAGTGGCGTCCCGGAGGGCATCATACCGAATATTATTGACAAAAAAAGTGTGCGCCGCTGACTTTTTAAAACATTCTATATTTTTTTCGTATTAAGCAACTAAAAATACAATATTTTTGATTCTTGAGTTGTTTTCGTATCTTGCGTTGTTTACGATAAAAAAAGTAAAAACCGGTTTATTACATTTCCAAACTTTTTTGATAAAATCGATATTTTTATTTATATCTTAAATATGCCTTTACAAATTTTGTTGAAATTTAATAGTTTAATCTGTAGTAATAGGCGGCTCATTTAACCTTTACTAGATTAAAAATGTAATGTCCAGTGGCGTCCGAGGGGCATCATACCGAATATTATTGACAAAGAAATGTGCGCCACTGACTCTTTTAATCACTTTATATTTTTTCCGTATCTTGCTTCGTTTTCGAGAAAAAAAATAAAAACCAGTTTATTACATTTCTTTAGGGCACAAAATTCTACATCAAACGCTGTAATAAGCTGGTTTTATTTTTTTTCTCGAAAACGAAGCAAGATACGAAAACAAATTAAGAAACAAAAATGTTGAATTTTTAGTTGCTTAATAGGAAAAAAATATAAAATGTTTAAAAGAGTCAGTGGCGCACATTTCTTTGTCAATAATATTCGGTATGATGCCCCCCGGGACGCCACTGGACATTCTATTTTTAATCTAGCAAAGGCTAAATGAGCCGTTTATTACTACAGATAACCCTATTAAATTTCAACAAAATCGGTAAAGAGATATTTAAGATATAAATAAAAATATCGATTTTATCAAAAAAGTTTGGAAATGTAATAAACCGGTTTTTACTTTTTTTATCGAAAACGACGCAAGATACGAAAACAACTCGAGAATCAAAGTTATTGTATTTTTAGTTGCTTAATACGAAAAAAATATAAAATGTTTGAAAAAGTCAGCGGCGCCCACTTTTTTTGTCAATAATATTCGGTATGATGCCCTCCGGGACTCTACTGGACTCTATATCTTTAATCTAATTTAGGCTAAATGTGCCCCTTATTACTACAGATAACCCTGCCAAATTTCAACAAAATCAGTAAAATCATATTGAAGATATTAACAAAAAACTGATTTTTTTATAAAAAGTTTGACACCCTGTATCTTGGAAACTATGCATTTTCGGACTCGTGTTCATATGAAAAAATGTTCATGTTTTCTTATGTAAAATCACCATCTGTATTTTGGCGATGCTATTTCCGGATACCCTGTATATTATATAATTAATTTTGTCTTATTCCACCAAAATTGGTTTTCTACCTTGCAGTTTTTCCTAACGCAAATTATTTTTTCTTTAACTCTTTACAGTGTCGTCTTGTTCATAGGCAGAATGTTTTTCTTTTTTTGCATATCCACCATTATTTTACTCAAGGTAGGTATTTGTTTTTCAAAATAAAATAGATGTATAATTTGGTTTTTGTATCATCACCGATGTCCATCGTTTTTCTCAATTTTTTTTTGGTGATTTGATTGGGCCACTTTTTCCTCATGTGATCGTCTGTATATTGTTGACTCTACGATCCCAATCATTTTTTAAATTATTTTGACCAGTTTTGCAACACCGGTTATTGAGTTTTGGTGATTAAGCACATTGTGGACACTTTTTCATTTATAGACAGAGCATCTTTGCTTATTATTTGCATAGCAACAAAAGCAGACACAATAAAAACTATTGCACTTTATACCAGAATATAACTGAATATTGATATGTTCTTCTTAGACGATTTACCCTCTAACATAAACATAAACAAGCGATAATGTTTTATGAAACGAAAAGCAGATACTAGGTCTATGTTTAGCTGGAACAAACTTGTAACATTGGACCATTCGCTTTAGTTTGGTTAAGTTTTGATTAGTACAGGTTAGCTTCGTGCGCTTAAAAAAGAAATAAACCAAAGTTATTATAATAAAAATATGGACTTATTGATGTAAAAAAATCTTATTGCGTATTCAGGAGGGGTACTGTTTGTAGAAACTGAATAATAATAAGTTTTTAAATATCCAGAACAAAATTTCACCAAGTAAAAAAACAAAACATTTACCAAGATGCGGGGAAATAAAAATGAGGTATTTTGCGGAACACCCTCACCCGTCCCGGAGCCAATCCTCCCATCCACCTTAAAACCTTTTAAAATCTCAAAAATGTTTTTCAACGGCAAAAAAATTAATGAGATTTAAGTACGAAAATTTTGAGAAAAATCTTTAAAACTGACTGTTGGAAAATTTTGCAGGAAAACTTAGAAAATAATCGTAAATGATGAAAAAGGATCCCAAGCTTAAATTATTATACTATTGCAGTGCTAAATTCTCTAATTCTTTTTGCAAAAACAAAGATGCTTGATTTTTGCCTTTCTGTGTAAAGTCTTCAATAAGATTTTTATCTTTTATATCGTTCAAAGTTTAATCTGCTTGCTATTGCCATCATTTGTGTGTATTTTTTCGTCAAATTTATATTTATTCAGTAATGATTTATTCTATGAAAGAGCGGGTAGAAATGATTTTTCTTTATGATGCTCAGGATGCGTACTATTTGAGAACTTCTACTACTTTTAATAAAGGCATACTGACAAAATCGTCAGCCACGACCACATAAATTTTGGTTTAAATATTTCAAGAAATTGGATCCGTTAGTAATGAAAAAAAAAACAACAAGTTAGACTTTGGAGATTGAACTTATTGGTAATATTTCTATAAATGCATAGGTGCCAATGCGCCATTTAGCAGCACTTGCCAGCGTATCCAGAGAATCTATTGGAGAAGTAATGAAAATGCATACATTTCACTCTTATAAAATGAAAATTATGACTATGATCGGGATAGAAGTGTTCAATTTTGTGAAATCATGACGTCGATAATTACGGCAATTCCCGAATTTATAAAAAAAGCATCAGTTATGGTTTTTGAAGTGGATACTTCTTTGGCTGCATGAGAGCGATTTTTCAGGGTTGCGTCATAACACGCTTTGAAATTTTCTTCTCGCAAGAGATATAAGGTGTATGAATCTCCCAAAAATTCGTCAATGTTCAGATGGGAATACTGGGAGAAAATATCATAAGCCCATTTTTATTGAATTGAATTTAATCGGCCAAGAATATGCTGAAATGCTCAACAACACTATAGAGCCCCCGATTGTTTATGAACTTGAAAATCAAAGAGACTTACAAGGCAATTTGAATGAAGATCTTTTACATTTCCAGCAAGCAACCCAAACTAACCCACACCATTCTGTGGCTAAGAAGTGGTTTAATCAAAATTATCCGAACCAGTGTATTGGCAGAAAAAGTAAAATTGAATGGCCACCAAGATTACCCGAACTTATTCCTATGGACTTCTTTTAATGGAGTTACATTAAATCGCCAGTTTTTAAAACCCAGCCAGCTTCGCTGGAAAAATTTGCTCAGGGGATAATGGATGCTTGTTGAAGTATCCCAAGACACATTTTTCAGAAAGTTAGGGAGGAATTTTAAAATTGAGTTTATTTCTGTTTAGAACAAAATAAAAGTCATTTTCATTACCATCAGTGATAAATAATTATAAACGAGAAAAAAAAGCAAATATTGCGTTATGCCAGAAAAAATAATTTTAGCACTACAACAATAGTCCTTTAATTTAAGATGGGATCCTTTTTCACCTTTTAAGAATATTTTACAATTTTTCCTGCCAAATTTTGCAAAAGCAAAAATTAAAAGACTTTCTCAAAATTTTGCTAATCTTTCGTACTTAAATTTCATTAGTTTTGATATAGCTTAAAGCCATTTGTGTTAAGCTTACCAGTGGTCTACAAAATATCTCATTTGTTCCCCCGCCTCTTTGTAGAAATAGTATTTTTCTCCGATTGACAGCAAATATTAATTTTGCAGACCCATATCAATCAGCAAAGTATTACTTTTTCTGTCCAGGCAGCAAAGTAAGTACTTTGCTGCCTAGGCAGCAAAGTGATTAGTCTCCATGGGAATAAAACGTCTGACATAAGTTGTCAAACTATAATTATTATGGACATATAAATTTCCATAGCAACCAACCGTTGCAACAATTGCGATTTCTATCAAATTTTGTCTTAATTTATCACAACAGGAAAAATAAAAAGATTGTGGGAATTGTAATAATTTGCAAATATACAATATACATATATCATTATAAACAATCGGAGAAAAAATTATATGTTCAACTCGGCAGCAAAGTAGATTGACTGCCTTAGCTGAATTCCTAGCCGAGCGTAGCGAACTATCAGCCGCGGCAGTCAATCTACTACTTTGCTGCCTAGTAAAACAAATAACTATTTTCTCCGATTGACAGCAAATATTAATTTTGCAGACACATATCAATCAGCAAAGTACTACTTTTCCTGCCTTGGCAGCAAAATAAGTACTTTCCTGCCTAGGCAGCAAAATGATTAGTCTCCATGGGAATAAAATGTTTGACATAAGTTGTCAAACTATAATTATTATGGACATATACATTTTCATAGCAACCAATCGTTCCAACAATTGCGATTTCTATCAAATTTTGTTTTAATTTATTACTACAGGAAAAATAAAAAGATTGTGGGAATTGTAATAATTTGCAAGTATGTAATATACATATATCATTATAAACAATCGGAGAAAAAATTTATACGTTCAACTCGGCAGCAAAGTAGATTGACTGCCTTAGCTGAATTCCTGAACTATCAGCCGCGGCAGTCGATCTACTACTTTGCTGCCTAGTAAAACAATTAGTATATTATTTTATATGGAGGAAAGTAATACTTTTTATGGCGCGCTCGTCTTTAACAGCCGAACGGAGTGAGACTGGTAATAGAGAGCAAGCCATGAAAAGTAACTTTTCCTCCAAATAAAATATGCTGTTTTTTCTTCAAATGTCGACAAATTAATGCAAAAACATATTTTTTTAATAGTAATAATATCTAATTATTATTAAAGATTAGTGGGTTCGCAAGGCGGCTTAGACCGGTGTCGGTGAATAGGCACAGGTTGTTGCTATAGTAATGTAACATAAAGCTGTCAGTGGACACTGTCAACAATAATTATTTTTTTAAGATTGCGTCTCCGGTTGCGTTTTAATTCCGTATTGATAAGCAGTTATTGAGTAAGTTCGATTAAATAATAACCAATTTGTTCCTAAATTAGTGATTTTTAGAAATGCAGTCACAAATTGAGTGATAAATGCAAATTGTGTTTAATAAATCTTGAGTTGTTGACGCTTATTTTGTTGTCTGTTTGTATTGTATCTATGTTGCTATGACAACACTTTTACCTCCGCCGGCGGAAAAGTGAAAAGTAAAGCTCCGGCGGAGGAAAAATGAAACTTCACGGCCGCCTACATAGTCGAGTAATGACGAATTTACTGACGTTTGAAGAAAATAACTATTTCCATAATACCTCTCGGAAAACTATCATTTTCGACGTCTCTGTAGAGCAAAGAAAGTAAGTCTTTCCGGTGCGCCCGCACGCCACGGGAAAACTTTTCCTGCTCCCTAATTTTAAGTACTAAATTTGCAGTTATTTAGTCACAAAATAAGCATAAAGTATAATAAATTGGGTTAAAATTATACAGCGATGCAGTCTACAAGATTAATCTAGTACATTTTAACGCCAATAGTCTCCGTAAGTAAAATTATTTTATTTATTCTGACCTTACTTGTCACAAATACTTCAAAATTAGCTGCCTATTCAATTACAAAATATATTAGATAAATCTCTGTGTCTTGCTTGTCTTGCAAGTTTGACGTTTGCTTACATTGTAATACAATAGTATATTAAGATACTAGTTTTAAAAGACCATATTTTATCGCACGAGCACGAAATTAGGAAACGCCCCTTTCCTAACGTGCGAGTGCGCTAAATGTCTTTTAAAACGTGTATTTTATACTATTTTTTCTATTTTGCACCTTTTTTAATGAAAAACATTAATTTATTCAAATCGCGATCAAAAGTTGGACGGTCATCTCGTCACTTTTGACGTCTGTATTATTAGGAATCCCATTCAAAACGGTGTCGAAATTTTTGCTAGCGAGCCTTGACATTGAACATTTTTGTTAATATTATAGTCAACAAAAGTAGTGTCGAAAAGAGCTTCTTTTCGACACTACTTTGCGTATCGAAAAGACTTCTTTATAATACCAAAATAGAAAAAATATTTTATGACATGGTTTTGGATACGTAGAATTATAATAATTTTATGTTTATGTTTTGATTTCAGAGAGGTATTATGAAAAAAATCGTTCATTACACGTCCAGAAACAGCTTTTCCAGTGCTTGCATGACTTCCGGTGTTTGGGTACGCCTCACACCAGAAACTGTCGTGCGCGCACCGGAAAAGCCTAGTTTCCGGACTGGAAATGAAATAATAGGTTTGTTCTAGCATGAAATTTCGAACGGTTCAAACCGATCGAAATGTCATGCTAGAACAAACCTATACTATTTCGATTTTTTTTATATCTTTTTGTGTAGAAAAAATAGCTATTTTAAGTTTTCAAATTGCCGCACATAATAAGGCGTAAATACTTACTGTATTGCTGGGATATTTTTAATGTAGTTTTAATAATTTAGGCTGAGTGTACTTGCAAACCTTTTAATTATGGTGCTAAACATTTAGCGGCAGTTCAAAAATAATTTCGTAAAGTTAGTCGTTGCTTTAACTGTTAATATTTATTGCTACAAATAGAATATATTTCACGGCAAAATCTAGATATTAAACAATATGTAAAACTCAGTTTGTTATGAATGTTTTTAATACAGATGGTTTATTTTATTTGGAACAACTTAAACACTTGTTAGTGTGAGAGAAATTACAAACATTTACTAGAATTATTACGGCTAAGGAAGTCGTTCCTTTACCTGATTTATTGCTATATAGTGACATGCCACATTTTTTGTAGACTTTTGCATCAACTTGCTATGTTGTACTTATAATGTTAAGCCAGAGAGAATTATATTCTCTCTGGTTAAGCCGCATGCGCTTAGTTCCATAATTAGATCACAGGTACCGCTACATGAGCCGTGTCATTATATTGCCCGATGTTGTTTCTGTCGAATGTTTTATTCAGACAGTTACAAGCCCTTTTTTAGACAAACAGCACTAATGATGGACACAGCGATTCACCATTGGATGATAGTTGTCAAGATTCTAAAACTATCATCCAGATTCAGGGGTGAGCGAATTTTCTTTAAATTGTGACTTAACATATTTTACCTTTTAAAAATTTTCCGAACTATTTTATGACATCCTTTTTTTATTGCGTGGATGTGTAAAAATAATGATATTGGCAGCAACAATTATCACACTAAGTTATTATTATGATTTTTACTTATGTTTTTATTTTTCATCTGTTAAACGTTATCTTGTAGAAATTAGTATGGCTTGTAATAAATTTTTTTCAGGAAGAATCGGAGAGTTTTCAAGTGAGAGCGGTTTCGAAGAAAACATTCTGGAAAACACATTACAAAAAAATGTAAATAAATCATCCTGTTGGAGAAAACGAAGGTCATCTGAATAATAATTAAGAAACTCAAGGAAAGCAAAACGTAATAAGGGACAAAATGCAAAAAAGTGGTAAAGGCTGGTGAAATTGGATCACCTTATCTTTATCCAAAGCAATGTGCAACGAAACTGAATGGCCACCCAGAAACTATTTTTACAAAATTCTGGAGTCTTGGGTCATTTGATATTCAAAATTCATACTTATTTGGATGCATTAAAATTGTTAACAATAAGCGACATCATCCCAAAAAACGAAAGAAGCGGTGTTCAGCAAAAAATACAGTGTGCAATAGTATGTCAATATCAATAGTGAAGCCATTAAAATATGAAAATCTGAATTTATGTCTGTTCAGGGTCTTTACCGATCTCGAGGTAAAATAAATATTATTGTATCTCATTTAGGTTCAGGTAGTCCTTTAACGAAAGTAGACGGTTGTAGAAAATATCACAATAAATCAAATAAAATAAGCTATGAAGCTATTCAGCATGTTAAGGAACATACTAATCTTATTCCAAAATATCAGAGTCACTATATTTGAGCAAATAATTTGGGAAAAACCTATTTAAATAGTGATATGTCAATTACCAGTTTATAAAGAGAGTTTTGTGTTACATAGTGTGAAAGTATGGGTATACCATCTTCTTTCTGAAGCAGCATAGGAAAATCTATTGTACCGATTTTAATATAGGTTTTAAGACACCAAAATCGGATACCTTGAAAACCTGTGGCAAAACGCTGATTAAAATAGAAGCAGCAAAAACTAAAAGGAGTGACGATTTAGTAGCTTCTGTGATGACAAACGTGAGTCTTTACAAAGCACGGACAAAAGCAATGCTAAAAATGGAATCTGCTGATGCAAAAGGCAATGATACAAAATTAGTTTTGACATTTGACTTACAACAGGCCTTCCGGTGCCGAAACTCACTACTGAAGTAGCCTTTTATTGCAGAAAATTATGGCTCTTTAATTTTGGTATAGATTACTGTGGTTCAGGAAATTGACACATGCTTGTATGGACTGAAGATACAGCCAGAGTAGGTAGTGATAAAAGTGGAAGAGCGGTGATCAAATTCTTAGTAAATCAATCGGGCAATGAGCAACTGATATTGTTCACTGATAATGGTCTTGGGCAAATAAAAACTGGATGTTATTAAAAAAAGGAAAGTTGATGATGGCTTCTTGAAGACGAAACGTCGGATGCCAAACTGGATGCCACTAATGGAAAGAGCGGAAAAAGTGCACTGTAAAAGTGCAATTCAATTTGAAATTCGTTTTTAAGAAAAGCTCAGGAAAAAAATAAAATTATTTTATATATATTCGGGCAATTTTGCCCTAATTTGGCTAACACTGTATCTGTAACGGTTTTCGAGTTCCCCGTAAATAGATTCGAATTCGAGCCACCAAAAAAAGTGATTTTTTTTGTCATAATATAAAAAGCCACATAAAAATATTAATTATGTGGTTAGTAGCATACCGATGTATAGTTTGTTTGTTTATATTTAACATTATAGATTATTATAATATACTTGTTCAAATTAGCAATTGCAAATGAAATATAAATATATATTTTTTTCAATTTTATAATTTTTGTATAATCTTGAACAGTGATTTACTCCTAATCAATATTTTGTGGTTTAACTTTTTATAACAACAAGCCCCTCAAATAATATTTTTTATTACTGTGTAAATATTTTACAGCCTAACCTATCTATCGGAAAAATTACTGGATTTTTGGGAAACTTAAAAATATAATTGTTTTATTTTATGTGTAATACCTAACTTAAATACTTAGGAAAAAGTAATTAGACTCAAGTAAAATTAAATTATGGTGCTAAATAATTCACTGCACTTCAATAATTATTTTAGATAGTAATCCATAACCATAACTAACGTTTATGGTCACAAAGAAAATGCCTCTATAAATTATATAAATTAAAATTATGATGCTTGGTATGAAATGAATTTCGGCCACATTCCTGAAAAGTAAATCACTGCTTTGATCAATATTTATTATTACTGTCAAAATATAAAATTTTCATACATAATCCATTTATTAAACAACGTATAAAACATTCTGTATTGTTGAAATACTTTTAATCGAAACTGCTGAATAAAACAAACAGGATTAATACATTTTTAAGGAAATTTTAAAATGGATTATTTGGGAGGCAGTGTTTGGAGATTATCTACAGAATAAAAACATGTTTTTGTACGCAGTTTGTTGAATTGGAATTTCAGCGGTTTCATACAGGGTGCTATATGAAATTACTATAATTTTATAGAATTATTTTTTTTTCCAGAATCTAGGAAAAATGTTTAGATTATTGTCAGCCATTTCGAAATGTTATATAGATAAATTTAGAAAAACTAGTTTGGGTTAGCTTGAAAAGGAATTGGTTGATTTTTATGAGCTTTTCAAATCATCAAAGTCGTTTCATTGAGATTTTACCTTTAGGTGCCGCTTTGCGCTAATAGGGATATTTGAGTACAGAGTTTTGTCCACAATACCGAAACAGAATTTATGCACTCGTCGCGCGTTTCGCTAACCATGTTAGGATCATAACGAGATGAGTAAAACTAAACTTAAAATCTAGATTCATAAACCTGGGAAGGCAATGCGATCGGCATCTAACCCAACTTATAATATATCCAAGTGGCTAGCAAACCAGTTTGAAAATTTACCTGTAAAACAACAGAATTCAGGAGTACTAAATTCCTTAGATTTCATAAACAAAATTAACGTTACGAACCTTAATGAAGGTGAAATTTTAATCTCGTTTGGTGTTAGCTCATTGTTCCCTAGTTTACCAATCCCACAGACATTGCCAATACCTTGGTGAATTACTTATTTGAGATGAATAGTTTTGATAACTAAATCAAACAAGAATATTAAACTTTAACCAAACTGTGCATAGATCAAAATTATTTATAATATAACTTTATCGCCGTTAATAGCTAATTTCTTAATGAGTAAATTTGAAAATGAAATCAGTCAGGAGTGGATGACATTTTTGCGATTTTCGACACAAAAACCACCAATATCGAAGATTTTGTAACAAAACTAAACAACCATTTCCCCGCCATTAAACTTACTTATGAAATTTACAATAATGGTCAATTACCATTTTTATATAATTTAGGAACGATATAACATACTAGAAATTGATATTTATAGTCACTAACCGATACATTCGTAATGACTCCTTCCACTGTGACCTGCGACCAACATAAAATGGACAGTTTTCATTTTTTAGTACACCGTATGGTTAACTTTCCTCTAAGCAGAGAAAGATTTAATAATGAAAAGGGGACAATTAAGAACATAGCGAAAGTTAATGGTTTAAATAATAACTTAATAAATAGACTAATGAATAGTTATTTACACAACACACTACTGGTTTTAATTTCACTGGGTTTGTTTAAAGCCTCAAGTACCCTTCTCTCATCTGCTGACCATATAGCCATACTGACGAGCCGTCATACGGCGAAACGCGTCTATGGTCGGTAGGGGAAAAAGAACGGAAGGTACAGAAGGTACAAACTTTCTGATGCATTTGTCTGGGTTCACCTGACATACACAGGTCAAGTAGTAGCCAATAATTACTATAGTATTTATAGTACTATCTCTCTATATCCGATAAACTTAGCAAGTTACGGATAGATGGCGCCGGCTACAACACACTACTGGTTTGAATAGGTATTTGTTTAGAAAGACCATTCGTGATGCCACTTCTTTCGTTAATCAGGATGACAATACAAAATATGTCAAATTATAATCTTCAGTATACTAGAGGACTCCGTAAAGTTTTTAAGGAAGTAGGTTTAAAATTAGTATACCAAACTCCCTCCTCCCCCCTCTAGGGGGAGATTCACCTTGACGATGGCGAGAGGGCTTAGTAACCTTAAATACCCTGAGAGCGAGGCCGGCGGGAGCGTAGCTACTGATAGGGTCTCCCATGTCGGTTAGGTCTCGACGAGGTTAAGGCGAAGCTAAGAAGGTCCCCACGCAGCGCAGCGTCTGACCCAGATTGGGCGGCTGCAAACAGCATCTGTTCACCATGTTAGGTGCGGCTGAATAAAAAACTCTTCCAACCCGTCCGGCCAGCGTGGAAGAGAAAATGGCCCCTAAAAACCATGACGAGTTTTAAAACGCACGGAAACTTACCCCAGGCGGGGCAATCCCGCACCCCTACCGGGGTCTGTCTCAAGGATTCTGGGGGAGGCAAAAAATCGTCACACTGCAAAACACTCTATATTGCAACATATAACATTCGAACACTAAATGACCCAGATAAACTGTTTGAACTGGAAGAGGAACTCTCGAAAATAAAATGGAACATTCTGGGTCTCTGCGAAACCAGACGACCAAACGAAGAATGCATCACACTTAAATCAGGTCATGTTATGTATCAGAACAATAAATCAACTAACTCACACATAGGAGGGGTAGCACTTCTGATAAAAAGAAAAGTGTCAAACACTTGGTTACAAAAATGAAATCAATATCAGAAAGAGTTAACTACATCACCTTAAAGCTTTCATCAAGATACAAGCTTCAGGTAGTGCACGTATACGCACCAACAAGTACAGCACTAGACGAAGAGATCGAGCAACTCTACGAAGACCTAAGAACAGCAATTAAGTTAGAAAAGACGCAATACACTCTTATCACTGGCGATTTCAATGCCAAGATAGGCGACCTAAAGGATTTACAAATTCCACAAGTTGGAAAATTCGGAATGGGTGAACGCAACCCGCGGAGAGAAACATTAATCAACTTTGTACTAAGCGAAAATCTTTTGTGCATGAACTCCTTCTTTAAGAAATCTGGTAATAGAAGATGGACGTGGCGAAGCCCGAACTCAGCATACAAAAACGAAATCCACTATATACTCACTAACAAGAAATACATAGTAACTGACGTCCCGGTACCTAATAAATTGGACATGAACAGCCATCACCGACTAGTTAAGGCAACGGTTAAATTAAACTTTAAAGCCGAGAGAAGTAAACTCATAAAGAATAACCCCTACCCTACTCTAGTCGAACTCAAACAAAATGAGGAGACATACAGGAGGGAGTTGGACAAAAAAAACTCTCGACAGAACCCATGCAGCAATGCCACAATGCACTGCTTGGCAGAAAAAATTAAAGATGAAATACGTACAGTTATTAAAAAATTAAACTATCGAACAACTCCTCAAAATTCAATTCTTAAGCCGGATACTCGCAAAATCATAGCAGAGAGAGGGAGTCTGCATGGAGATTCACCAGAATACACCGAAACAAACCGAAACATCTCAAAGAAAATTAGACAAGACCTAAGAAGTTATAACACCGAAAAAATAAAAGAGGTCATAGAAAACAACAAAAGCATGAAGATCTTTAAGCAGTCGCAACGAAAAAGTAAAATAAGAATCCACCAAATGAAGGATAAAGATGGAAACATACAACACGAAAGAACTAAGAATAAAACAATCATCCAAGAGTACTATAAGGAACTTTACTCAGCACCACACCACAACGAAGATGTCGAACAAAACATAAACATAAAGAATGCACGTTCTGAAAATGTACCAGAAATCACCATCTCGGAGATAACACTTGCACTCTCACAGCTTAAATCTGGAAGAGCGCCTGGGGAGGACGGAATTACAACAGAAAAAACGTTAAGACTAGGGGGAGAAAATGAGCTAAAAGCAGTACAGTCTCTCTTAAACAAATGCGTTGAGACAAGTCAAATCCCCCAATCATGGAACATCGCACAGGTCGTCATACTCTACAAAAAGGGTGAGAAAAACAGGTTAATATCAAAATTGGACTCATATCAGCCAGAGGAACAAGCAGGTTTCCGGAAGGGATATAGCACCACATATCACTTTCAAACAATTCACACACTACTTATAGAAAAATGCACTGAATACAACGTCCCACTACATATAGTTTTTATCCACTAGAGTAATGCATTTCCTTCCATACACCTAAGTGCAATATTTAAAGCAATGGAAAACGCACGGATTGACCCAATATATATAAACCTGCTGAAACACATCTACGAGAACACCACATTCCAAGTAAAGATCGAAAACGACATGATCACGGACAAAATACGCATAAGAAGAGGGGTAAGACAGGGCGACACCATTTCTTCCAAGCTTTTCACCCTAGCCACGGAAGATATATTTAAAACTTTATCATGGGAAAAGAAAGGCGTGAATGTGGATGGCAAAGATCTAAACCATCTAATGTTCGCCGACGACATCTTCCTAATCGGCAAAACACTCGATGAACTAAAAGTAATGATACAGTAACTAAAGCTAGCATCGCAGGAGGTAGGACTAGAGATGAACACCGCAAAAGCCAAGGGTCAAACCTATTTACCATCGAAGGCCAAGAAATAGAAAAGGTAGACGAATACGTCTATCTGGGGCATCAGATCAAACTTGGGAAAGATAACCAAAAGGCTGAAATTGTCAGAAGAGTGGGCATGACCTGGGCAGCATGTGGAAAGCTACGCTTTATCCTGAAAAATCCAGATATTCCTATAAACATGAAAAGAAAAGTGCATGATATGTGCATACTCCCTGTACTGACGTACAGTCTGCAAGCCATGACGCTAACCGTAAAAAGTGCAAACAAACTGAGAGTCACTCAGAGGGCCATAGAACGCGCAATGCTAGGCATTAGTCTGAGAGTCAAGATAAATAACTACAACATACGTCCATGCACTGGTGTGCACGACGTGATTCAGTGCATAGCAGAAGCAAAGTGGAGATGGGGAAGCCACGTGGCGAGGCAACCGAACAACAGATGGACAAAAATAGTCATGCAGTGGAGATCAAGAACACACAAACGTGGCAAAGGGAGACCCCAGAAAAGGTGGATGGATGGCATTTACCGGAAAGCAGGGAGAGGATGGCAACACATTGCACAAGACCGTCAAAGATGGAAATTGGAAGGGGAGGCCTATCTTCAGGAGTGGACACGTCTGGGCTGGTTATGGTGATGATTCTGATGGTACCAAACTCAATTTAACATTAAGAAATTATTAGGTAGTTGAAAGGACAAAATAGAATTATTAGAAAGAAGTGGAATATATGAAATTGGATGCATGGATTGTATCCAAAATTATGTTGGGCAAACTAGAAGATCTATACAAAACGGGATTCAAAGAACACATAGCTCATTTAAAGTATGGTAGAACTGAAAAATCAAGTGTTGCCGAGCATGTTTTTGATAATATTCATAGAATAACAATTAAAAATTTAAAATTAATTCATAATATAACTGATAGGACATTATTAGACGCATATGAAAGTATGGAAATTATTAAATGTAAGATAGTTTTAATAGAGATTCCGTATTATAGTCCATTGTATTGGTTGATCGAGCGTGACTAGTGGGATTCTAGGATTGGTTCTTTTTGGTTCCACTTAATTAAGCAAACAGTCAGTATAAAAGAGAGTTAGGTAGATTTTAAGTTTAGTTTTAATCATCTCCTGATGATGCTAAAAGGGTTAGCCAAACGCTCGTCGAGTGCAAAAATTCTGTTTCGGTATTGTGGATAAAACTCTGTTTTAGTGCATTTTGCCGAAGGTTCCAAACCCCAACATAGCTTTTTTATGCAAAAAATTACGAAACTCGGATTTCTATCGATAGTCAAACAATTTATTCATTATACTGCATGTCAGTATTTTCCATTGGACAGAGTAGAAAATAATTTATGTATATTGTGTTAAAAACGTTGTTAATACATTATTTCTGGCTTTGGAGTCTTGTGACTGTTAAATCCAGTGGCCGTGGCATTTCGTTGCAGGGAACCGCTCTCATTTGATGGAGGCCAATCGTTCATATTGTCAAAATAAAACTTGAAGGCTTTTAACAATATTGCTTGATCATAAAATGGCCCGTTTTAGTGGGATTAGTTTATGAAATATTATAAGGTAATTAAATCATAAGTTTCGGCTATACTTGTTATGCTATCCTAATAATATTCTAATGATGTGGTGTAATATTCAAAGTGGCAGACCTCGAACGTGGGATAAAATATAGAAAATTGAGTTAACAACAAAAACTCGGTACTGTTGTTGCTTAGACTATTTTACGTGATTTAATCCGCAGCACCTCCAATTTCACCCCTTATGGCGGAGACTTTAGCGTTTTTTGTAATAAAAAGGGTCAAAATGTATAATAATTTAATTTCAACATATTAAATGACGTTTTGTATCATAACTTTTTAAATGGACACAATCATCGTAAAAGAATATAAGTTTGTCGCAAATTTAAAATTTGGATCCTAGGGCCTCATTCTTTTATTATAGAGATAAAATCGAGTCTTGACCCAAAAATTGAAATTCTGCTGCCAACTAAACGAAAACAACATTACATCTCGTTAATCTTTTATAAAAAAATCAGAAGTCGTGATCTTTATTTATTTTAATTGATTATAAAAAGATTATATGGCATCACTGGTCTGAAAATTGGACTCCCCCACACCATAGTAGTAATTCGGGTCCTAAAATAATGTAAGCATGTGCGTAATTTGTGATTTCTTAGAGGCCGCAGGCTTTTGGTTCAGTTTCTTTTAAGACCTATGTTCATTTTTTAAAATCATCATACTAATTGAGTGAATAAAACATAACCACCATTATTACTTCTATTTAGGACTAAGTTAATAATAACCTTAAAAATATCGATCCTTTTGTGATTTTTAAGTTTATAATTATTCATGTTTCTTACTACGATGGAACTCATGTAAATAGGCGAAAACACACTGTTGGAAAATAAGGCCAACCAGCCCTAATTTAATTTGAATGCCTTAGAAAAGGTTTTTACATAAAAGATACTTTTTGAGTTCTTATGAGGTATAAATAAGTATTTTAAGTTTGTCCTGCAAACAAGCCAATTGTTTCGCTCCGAAACAAAGGATTTACCTACTACTTTAGCTTCTAATTTTCAGCGTTTAAGTCAGTATGATCAGCTACTCACTTAACTGCAATATTCATAAAAGACCAAAGCAGTGGCGGCTCGTGAGGTTTTAAATAGGTAGTGCGCAATTTAAGTATTTCGTACGAAAAGGGGGATGCCCGCTGCAGGCGCCGCCGGAGTTTTGGAGGCAGGCGCCGCCGGAGTTTTGGAGGTGCCACGCCCGTTATTTACCCAAACCTCGTTAAAATCGTTTAAAAAATGAATTCGGCGTCCTCTTGAATGGTAATTGTTGCACACTAAAAGAAATTAATAAGTAGGTACTTATCGATTCCAGAAGGGTAAACCATTAAAACAGTTTATTGTAACTACAAATCAATAAAGTTCAAAAAAAAATCAGGAGAAGTTCGAAAACGTTAAAAAATATATCGGTTTGATGGCAAAAAGTGTTATTGAACATCTTTTTGTCGATGGTTAGCCCTTCGACTTTGCCGTTTCCTAGCTTTAAAGTGAAATTCCATTCGCCACAAGATTTCGGGGGTTAAAATATCTGGTGAAAGACCGACCATCCTTTTTCTTGACACATGTTTGGTCTAATTTTAAAACCGGCATTGGTCGCCCTAACCTCTTTACTTCAATCTTTTTATTCAGATCCAATAGAGAAAAGTAATTTTTAATAATATTGTCAACTGAATTTATGCCCCCACAATTGTCAGAACCCGAACTACTAGCCATGACAGTAGAATAATAGTATATAAATAAAAATATAAAACACTAAACAATATTACGTACACTAAACTCACGAGTTTATATGCAGCTAATTAACAAGCGTCAACGAACCGAACAAAACAAAAATAAATTCACTGGACTGGAGTATAATACAAAATAATACTTATAATAGTAGTATGTAATATTCGCCCTAAAAAACGATTTACCTCACACTTTTTCCCCACAAGCTGAATTTTTCAGGACCTATAATAAATGTGTTGCATCAGCCGTAGCTTGAAGACGAAGAGGCTGGACATATTTAATTAGGGCGTAAACCCATGACGTCTCTCATTATTTATTGTTATACCATTGTTAGTTTATAAGCAAAAAATATGGGATTCGCTCTATTACCTTGTCAAGACATAAGCGAAACTTTTATAAAGAATATTTTTTTCTCATTTAGGCCTTCCCTTTTTGTAAATTGAGTGTTATATTTAAAAATAACTATTTTTTAATTAAATTTTTGCACGGTTGAAACCGAGATATTTACATTAAAATTTTTTTTCGGCCATATGGGCTAATGCTAATGATTTTTTTTGAATAATTATCAAAAAATACTTCCTACAAAGACTTTATTGTGCATGGGACCAAAAAATAAGTATTTTTTCCTCTATACGATGGTACCAATATCTCGATTTTTGATGATAGTGTCCTTTTGTGGAGTCTAATTTTGTATTACCTCCGGAATAAGGGTTATCTTATCATGTACTTTCATCCCTGAAAAAATCAGCTTGTGACACCATACTATATACGCAAGAATTGCAAATTATCACTAAATTAAGCTACAAAGTGCGGAGTGCGGATCTAAATAGCGCACGGATGAGCCTTGACTTCTCGTGATTTTACGAACATTCCCGACCGTTTTGCATGACGAAAATGCATTTAACAAGAGCGCCGAACACTAGCGCACGGCAGATTTAAACTAGTTGTGGTTACGGACGGAGGCCGCCGTTGGACGCTCTGCGTTTTGATCGTCGCCGTCGTGCCTCGATTTCGCTCTTATAAATAATGTATTCTGCGGCCAGTGGAGATTCAAAAATATGTAAATTCGCAAATCATAGTTAGTTTATGATAAATTGTATGTAGGGAAGATTTTATTTTTCCGTTTACTTTCGAAGGCAGTGCGCGCGCACGGGCGCACTTATTGAGAAGCCGCCCCTGGACCAAAGGGAAAATCTTAACCTATTTTTAAGAAATCAATCTCGGATCCGTGACCTCATGCAGAAAATTGAAAAATATTATTTCCAGCATTTCGACAATTTTACGGGTAAATCGACAGCTTTTTTTAATGCTTCTATGGGAAATTTGGAATAATACTCATTTCAATATTTGGATATGTCGTTTAAGTTAAAATATGTAGTCATTTAATTGCCAGAAATATCATTGAAAACGGTTTGAAGCTTTTAAAAATTGATCAGGATCGGAAAACGCGGACAAATTTTGATGATAAGAGGCAGTTCTGGTGGATTTTATGGCAGATTTCGAGATAAAATTTTACTTTTAGTATATCTATGTGCATAGTTTTTGTGGTAAGTAAGCAGATTAATTTGTCTGAAATATCATTCAAAATTCTTTAAAGATGGGAAAATGGGCGAGGATCGGAAAATTTTTACATTTTCCATCCTAACCATAAGTTCCTAATGTCCGATTATACATATATGGAATGTGATGCCGATCATTCCATGATAGAGAAACATAAAACAATACATGGTTACCATTCATTCGACTGGTATCATTTGGTCAGGACAACGGGTAGAAAAAACACAGTTTAAAGTCAACAAAATGCAGCAAAAATATATTTTAGATTGTTCTAGTGTACTAAACAGTCTTGGTATGCAGGAAATAGAATATATCCTGAGAACAATTTTCAAAACACTCTGTGCAATGGCTGCAGTACCCAAATCATAGTCTTCTGATTTATAAAACTTTTTTGAGCAGGTTGAAGATTTTAGAATTTTAAGCTTTTTAAGGAAATAATAAAAATACATCTTGAAAGATGCCTCTCTGAGAAAAAATATAAAAATGGCTTAGCTCCATTTTCAAAAAGAATACTTGTATTCACTGTTATCTCCATACAACAACTTTAAAAGTTTTGCTCAATATCTATTTGGAAAAAATTGTGAATTGGGTCTTGACAATTATTCCTAGTAAATGTCAAATTAGTGTCATCAGTAGTAGTGACAAGCATTTAAAAAAAATGTTACTCTAACGAAGCCGAGAAAGCAGTGATGCAAATATTATATGAAAAATGCCATATTTCTTATGATCTAACAATTTTTTGAAAAGTGGAAGAATTCGAGAAATGTGGAAGGCATGGACGAAACTGTCATATTGACGTACTTTCAACAGTTACAAAAAATAGCTGCATCGCATGGAGGAATATAAAAATAAAGAGAGTGTTTAATTCTTATGGGAAAATTGGCACTGAGTTTTGACTTTGACCGCTGCCCTGCGCAATTCCAGCCGCGCATGGAGGCGCTAGCGTCAGTGGAACTAAGCTTACTATAAATTATCTAGTAGGCTCTGCTAAAAGTATGCTGTCGAGAATTCACAAATGGCGGTTTGACGGTTATTGATTAAAGAAAGCCGGTTTAAACAATTTATTATTTTAATTTAAAATTGTTCTGGGGCGATGGTGGATGGAGGTATTGGTGGTGCGAGTAGCAGCCGTTGGTAAGCAGCTATTTTTTTTTTGTGAATTTTGTTCTTGAAATATTTAAAAACTGTTAAATTTTATTTTGGGTTCTATTCGAGTTAATTAGTTTTTGAATATTAGAAATATATTGTGATACGTCAACACTATTTACCTATTTTGTTCTGTTAAGAGTTTTCTTTATGTTATTTTGATTGTATTCACTATCCCATGTTTTTTAATAAACTTTGTAACAAAATACAAGATGTGTATATTTTCTTACACCCTAAACTATTCTTAGGTCCAAACAACGCCTAAAGTTTAATGTATAATCGCATTTAATTCAACCAGGCGCATTATGGATTTATCTGTGATAAACTAATGTATTTACAGGGTTCTCTCTTTGCTTTCATCTCGATTAAGAAAAACGCTGTAATAGTTTGTTGCAGATAAATTCATAAATCGTCTAGTTATATGGAATACGACTAAAATAAAAATAGCATTTGAATAGCCCGCCGCCTTTCTTCTGTCGATAAAACAGGAACATGTTTTGTCAACATAGATTATTAGCATTAGTTCAGTAAGCCGCCCTTAGTGTCGTATAAGTAAACATCATACGTCATTATTGTCAATTGTCATTAGACGGTTTGCCAATATTTTACAAGGGAAGGGATACTCTGTTTACTTTTATATTCCTCTATGCTGCATCGTCTCTATGGATTAAATATTCAGTCCTTAAAACAAATCTCCATTTTTTAAGAACATCTATATTTCTAAATATCTAAAAACTAGTGAGCATTTTAAAGCAAATCAAAAGATCACAAAATCAAAAAGTCCAGAGATAAATGGCATAAAATATTTCAAAATGGCCCCTGACCTGGGTGTTTCTCAATGAAAATGACTTTGATAATTTGAGTTACGGGTGCTTGTAGATACGACCAATTATACGTTTCGCAATTGAAAATATTGAAGATGAAGGATGTTTGTTGTTTTACCAAGTACATAACTTCTAGTAAAAAAAAATGTTATGCCAATTTTCAGAAAAAATGTCCGGTAACTCTCCCTGATTTATGAGAAATACCAATTTCAGCCGATTTACCTTTTTTAAAATAAAAATGGCGAATGTATAATTGACTATGTAGGTACAAACACTATCTATCTGCATAATCCAGAGCTATATACCGGCCAGTATTTGAGGAGGTCCAACGCGACTTTACTTAAGCACCATGGGGATTGGACATCCTCGTCGATAGCGAATACATGGCTCATTCTAATTGAGTGAAGAACAAGTTCCCGCCAGATACTTCGAGAAATCTAGTTGTAGGAAGCCTTGCCACGGTATCTAGGCTATGCTGTGGTTGGCTAAGTATCTCCTGGCTACTCGTGATTGGTATGTATTATCCAGATTTTCTTCTTTTAAGTGAGTTCAATAGATCCAGAGTTAAGCAGTTATGATTAATAAAGGTATTTTTCTCCCTGATTTTTATCATATAAAAAACACCACTTTTCTAATTTCAAAATAAACAGTTTCTTCTCAATTAAATACCAAGCAGAAGGAAGTTCTAAAAAATGCATGACTTTTATTATTTTATGGAAAAATACAATAATGTGCGATGATAAAAAATATTTGATAATATTTTAGCCACAGAAATCGCAATATAGGAATTTAAACAATCCTGTTTAAAACGGACAGAAAGCTATCCTTTTGTACTCGTTTTCTCTCCTAAACTCTTGATAGCTAACAACCCTTTACATTGCTTCTCCTGCAATCATTAATAGGATAAAACCGTATAAGGCCACGCATGCAATGAAATGAGATATAAAATGTTGGTTTCAAAAGAAAATAAAATATCTTTAATCCCTCACACAGTTCAAAAATCGCTGAGTACATTCCTAAAACCACAAACCTACAATGTCTCAGCATCCGTTTAATGCCATTTTTCCCATAGTAAAATATCCAGTCAACCTCCTAAATCTCCTCTCTTTCATAACATTCCATCCTATCTAAATATTAATTACCCATCTTGTAACCTATTCTCTTCATCCTCTCTGCCAAATCCTTAAATCTTTCAACCACACCCAGACCCCCAAATCAACCCTTCCTTATTTCAAATATTTTTAAGCTATCGTCCTCCAACCTTCCAGATTCACACAAAAACTCACCAACTAATCCAAAGGCCCCCCCTAAATCCCGCAACAAA
>MU186354.1:52837-62856 GCA_016904865.1 Pissodes strobi
TGTTCCATATTATCTTCCAAGTCCTTATCTTCAATCTTAAAATGAACGAGCCGTCGGCGGCAGAATGAAAACTGGCCGCGACACACGAGCTGGCGGAACGAAAAATTTGAGAATATTGTTATTGTGATATCTTTGTTAGTTTACAAGCAAAAAATAAGGGATATTCTCTATTACCTTGTCAAGACAAAAGCGAAACTTTTATGAAGAATATTTTTTTTCATTTAGGCATTCCCTTTTTGTTAATTGAGTGGTATATTTAAAAAAATTACTTTTTAACTAAATCCGTTACGATATGTATGTGTATGGGCGTTTAAGTTTAAGAAGTTTCCCTTCAGATATGCGCACATAGTGCACATGCTTTTTGTATCGCAGTGGCACACACACACTAAAAGCTGATTTTCAGGACTGTGCACCGACTGTGCGCCTACCATGCTGCGGCCGTCGCGGATCTTCTACATTTTCACAATAGGACTGGACGACCGCAACACGGTCGTAGCCCAGTCCTTTATGTGTAAATGTAAATAAGAGCTTCAGTGCGGTTTATATGGAACATACAATTTTTTGAACACGACACAGTAGGCGCACAGTCAGTGCACAGTTATATATGAAAATCAGCCTTAAAGGGAGAACCTATGGCATTCGACGAGCTGTGTGTGCTAAGATGTTTATTGACACGGTTCTTGAATAATTGTAGGTTGTAATTAGAGGGAAAGAGATGTCCTGGGAGTGAGTTCCACAGTGATGCAGTGCGCCAGGAAAAGGAGTTCTTGTAAAGCGATGTTCTAGGTGTTTCTAGTTGTACGACGAACTGGTGCGCTTTTGCCGTCTGTCGTGACTCTCTGACAGGGGTTGCCAGGGGCGGGATGAGGTGGGCCAAATCCTGGGAACATCTGCAGTGAAAGTATCTGCAAAACATGATATTTCAAACAGGGACATCTCAGTCACATGTATGTGGTGTTCCAGACTATCCATATTCCCGGTCAACTCTGGGTCCCCGATGAGACGCAGAGCTCTCTTCTGCATGGAATCAAGCAGCATTAGGGTGTGCTTTGGTGCGGCACCCCAGATGTGTGAGACATGTTCTAAGCATGGTCTTATTTGCGCTTTGTAGAGCAAGAGCAACTGCGGCGGTGTATACAGTTTTTTGTTGCGAAATAGCGCACCAAGCTTCTGGGAGACTGATTTTGCTATGTTAGCAACGTGGTTATGCCAGGACATAATGCTGTTGACCGAGAGGCCCAGCAGTCCGATTAACGAGGATGAAGGGATGGTCGATCCTGCCATAATGATGTCAGAGCCCGCCGTATTGGTCCTCTTGGTAAACGTGGCCCTGCTTGGGTCTTTACTGCATTGAACTGGACCAAATTTCTGTCGCCCCAAGTTTGAACTTTCTCCAGGTCTTGATTAATTACTGTAATCTGCTCTTGTCTGCGATGATAAGTCTCAGTCGTTAGCGAAAGTTTTTTCTGATCTAAATTGGGAGACCAGGGCACTGTCATCTACAAAGCTGTAAACGGGATTATGCGTTTCGGCCAGCAGGTCATTAATACAGATGAGGAACAGAGTTGGTGAAAGTAATACGCCCTGAGGCACGCCCGCGTTAGTAGTGAATGTGTCTGAGATGTGTCCATCAACTGAAACGTGCAGAGATCGGTTCTTAATGAACCTGGCAAGTCAGCAGCAGAAAGAGGCTCGTAGTCCGAAGGACGGCAGTTTATTGAACAATCCGTCATGCCAGACTCTATCGAATGCCTTCGAAATATCCAACGCAATCGCTCAATTGCCCTACTCCCTATATGAGTGACATAGGCCAATATATCTCCTGTCGATCTCTTTTTGCGAAAGCCGTATTGATTGTCGCTGATTATTCTGTTGTTCTCGAGGTACTTAAGTAGTTGCTGACTGACTACACGTTCCATGACTTTGGAGATTATGGGAAGCAAGGCAATTGGGCGACAGCTCGAGGGCGTGGTTTTCTTGCCTTTTTTGAAACAGGTTGCACTCGAGCGACTTTCCAAGAAGATGGGTACATTCCTTTTCGGTAAGACAAACAAAAAGTCTGGATAAAACGGGTGTTAGTTCGTTGACCCAATTCTTTAACACGATGGCAGGCACTTCGTAAAATCCTGATGCCTTTTGCGTATCTAGTTCTTTAAGGATTTTACGAATATCACGGTGATGAAATTTAACTTCTGCCATGGCAGTGTTGATGTTCGATATGGTGGGGAGAGTCTTGCCTTGGGGGACGTCTAAGATAGAGTGCGATGAAAACATTTTGGCGAGCATGTTTGCTTTTTCCTTGGCTGTAGTCGCCGTGATGCCACGTTCGTCCGTCAAAGGTGGGAGAGACGTCTGATAAAGGTGGGAGAGATGTTCTTACTTACTTACTGCCTTTGCTACCGACCAGAAATTCCTGATGCCACTGGAGCTTTGCAAATGTTTATTCCTGATACTTTGATTGTGTTTGTTCTTAGTTTCGTCGATCACACGTGTACATTCGATTATCGCTTCGACAAAATAATTGCGATTTTCAGCAGTCTGATTTTGATTTGCTGCCAGTACTTGTAGGCTTACTGTTTCCTACCTAGAGCTCTTTCACATCTTCTGTCAAACCAGGGTTTTCCCTTTGACGATAACTTGATGGAATTTGGGATGTATGCTTCATTGCTTCCATTCATGAGGAGATCACTTGCGTAATCTCTTCGCAGCAGACTCACGGGTCATCAGTGTCAAAGCAGACTTCGACCCAAGGAAAATCTAGGTAGAACTCTCTTAGATCGTCCCAGTTTGCAAACTTGTAATGCCAGATTTTGCGAGACAATGGTGGATCCTTCTGTAGAAGTGGCCATTCACAAACCGTTGTAATAAGTTGTGGAAGTACCTAATGGCGGAACAACTGTAATTGTATACTGGTCAGGATTGGCCGTTAGAAAAAGATCTAGAAGGACGGCGAATTCGCCCCTGTCTGAGATTCGAGTTGATTCGTCTACAAGTTGAGTAAGCCCGCAGCTGATGACAAATGCTTTAGCTTCTCTACCTTCGTTGTCGGTCTTGTTGTGATGTTTGAGCCAGTTGGTGTTGTGGGTATTGAGTCAAAAGTGGTAGCTAGTGTTGTAAAAAAAACTTTGGTAGGCTCTATCGCTCGGAGGGCGACAGAGACAGCATGTATACTTGGTTAATCCCTTTACGGTGAACTTGAGCCGCATGACGTTGATGTTTTTTATTCCTTCGGCCTTTACATAAATCAATACATTTTGGTTTTCCGTAAGTATGGGTTTTATGCACAGTATTGAATATTTGCTTTTCTGCAATTTTATTTCAAAACTAAAAAAGAAAAAAGGAGAAGCAGAAGAATGTTTTTGTATTTTTTATTTGTAATTATTATGCTCAACTCCTAATGAGGTCTGAAAAGGTACTGGTTACCTACTAGATCAGGTGAATCCTTAAGATTTTACATCTGGATGGGTGATTGAGGGCGAATCGCAGCTCAGGGACTTACGTAACCGTGTTCAAGGCCGATATACCTATATGCACTCTTCAAGTATGAGAACATGTTAAGAGCCTTCTGATCGAAGGACATCTACATTTGCTCGGATATCAGAGCTGCTATGTCGGCTGTTTAGTCCGATAGAGTAACTTCAGCACTGATGTCCGAGTGTAGAAACCTCTTAGAGGCTTTGACCGGACATAATACGGTCAGCCCTGTTTGGGCTCCGGGACATTCGAATATCCTGAGAAACGAGGAGGCTGATCGTCTGACCCGACAAGGTTTTTCAATGCGTCCAATGAGACTTGACCCTGAAATAGGGGTATCCTACAGTACAGCCGGTGCCATCCTAAGGAACGCAGTTGATGTGCGGACCAAATTTCTATGGCGGATTACTGTAGGAATGAGGCAGGCTGGGCCTTGTGAGGTGACTGCATGACTGTCTCTAAAGAAGGGGTCATAACATATGTGACGGATTTATTCGCATGGAACTGACGCTTGAACAAGTACGAGGTATCGTGCACTCATGTTCTTGTTGACTATTCAGCGTTAGGTAGCTTAACAGAGATGTACTTCGGAAGTTGCAAGCTGAATCGAGGGGACATAAGAAAGATCCACCCGAGGAAGCCGTGTGCCTTTGCTAGTGATGCTAGGCTTCCCGGCTAATTTGGTATATGAGTGGGACAACAATGGGCCTACATGAAGAGATCTCCCGCCCACATTTCATAAATTTATTATTCTGTCGTTTTTTCAAGTTTGTTATTTTGAACAAATCAACTAAATATTTATGCAGGTATACAGAGCTTAAATCGTTAGTTTAATAATAAAATAATATTTATTTTTAATTATTATATTAAAAATGATATATTCATACTGACATAGGTGACTTGCCATTGGCGCGTTTTATGTATTGAGACTCATCAGCATCAGTTCAACAGAAGCAAGCATAAATTCTTGGAATTTTTCGAAATATAAATAAAATAAATATAAATAATCTCTGCTAAAATTCTTCTCAGTGTATGTTGTTGATCTTGACATCTATAAAAGCTATACCAGTCATAAACCATGTACTATATGAGAGTTACAAATGGTAGTTGCAAATCGCTTGAAAATATTTTTGCTCTCACTGCATGTTAGAAAAACTCAGTCTGTCTGAAATGTAAAAATTTATTTAGTGTTTTGACGCTCTTATCACTAACCTTTTAAAATTTTGCGCCTGAAATAATAATTATTTTAACGTTGTCTCCGTGCTCCAAGGTAAATTAAATTACAATATAAGAGAGAGTAATTTCGCAGGAAATTTGCCGAGAATTCTCGTAAAAGGCATTCGGTATTTATGCAGCACTTAAGATTCAGGACACCTTTTTTAACAATTTTATAATGTTCAATTTGTCATTTTTTAAATTAAGTTTCCAAAATACCTATATGATATTTATATCGCTTCACGAAACCATTTTTCTGAAATATCGGGGATTTCTGGATGACTAGCAATCATGAAACTCCATTAAATTAAACTAAATTTAATTAAATTTAATAAAATCTGGCTACTTTTTGAATCATCAGGAAATGGGAAGGATATTCTTGTGTATAATGTTTCGTTCACCTAAAATTTAATCGTCCTTAGAAATGCTTAACAATAAATCAAGTTATTGGGAAGCATTTTAGAGATTTCTATTGGAACTGACAAGAGTCCCAGTATTTAATTTTCTTCTTCCGAAACACTTGATATATTTTCAGGTCACAGTATAATATACGCAGATTGACTCAAATTTTCTTTAGGCGTGAAAGCTGCTGTCATCCCCATGGGCATTATGCATGCGCATTAATATCTGTAGTATTTGCAATCAAATAATCCATAAAAACGAACTCTTAAATCATCTTTTTATATATATTTTCTCATAGTATCAGATTTTATGAGTGTTCCTAATTCTAATCTCCCTTTTCCCCCCATCCCACGCTATCTCAATACAAATACAAAACATAATAAATATAGTCTACCAACGAAGTCACCCAATTGCATTTTTGTGGTCGTCAATCACATAGATATTCTAGGCAATACAAGGGCTGACATACTGAATCCGCATTAACAACTCCCCCACCTTCCCTTACATTTTTATCAAAAATAAATTCGAAGGCATCATTTTCAAAATGTCATTTAAAATGATTGGTCAAAGATGGAAAGTTCAAACAAACAACAGGTTTATGGCAAGTTATCATGACACCTCCCAAACCCTTCCTTTTCCCCAATAAAAGAACAAAGAAATTTCAATATGAAGAAGAACTCTGCGAGAAGATAGCAGCCAAATACTATTGGAAGAAGCACGTGAAATCTAATGGACATTGTGTTGTTAACAGACTGATCAGAAATAAGGCCACTAACTATTAGTATCGTTTGATTCCCAAGCAGCCAGTCAAGTCTCTCTTGAAAAAAGTTTCACTACGCGGGTATATAAGATACTATCTTGTTTTCATAGGTACTGAAACCTGTAAGGAAATTCCTATATTTTTAGGGCATGATATGCAGGCTAGGTTTTAACTTATTATTTTACGAGCTACCGACTCTACTTTTTTCGTAAATTCAAACTTGAACCTATGGGTTTCGGTCCTATAAAGTTTGCCATCGAGAAATGCGGGAATACGCTTCATTCTCCATAGCACTTGTAGCATGCTGGCAAAGCGTGCCTTGAACCATGCAGTGAATTTTTCATCACTTGCCGAATTAACAAAACAGCGATGGTTCGTGCTGAAGAAATGGAATCCCTCCGCACCCGGGTTCTCGAACAAGCAGCCGCAAGCCGAAGACTACCGCTACTACTGGCAGATGAGTCGCCCAGCCTGAACCGGACCACGCCACATCCTGCAGACCGCCGCCGCCATTCTCCGCTGTCTTCTTCATCTTTGCTGCTACTATATGGGTATTAATGTAGGTATGTAGATTAGTGGATAAATACAGCTTGCAAGAAATATTCCTACGCCTAACGAGTCTTAGGCTTGGGCGCGCATAACAAACACCCTTCTGACAAATAGATGTAGCTCTCTCTTCACAACAGAGGGTGGTGATAGATGTCTTTGTGGTCCACGGAATTGCTTCCAGTGAGCCTCATAGCTCAGTAGTTAGATGGCTGTGTTTGTGATACGGCAGCCCAGATTCGATTCCGGTGGCAGTGTTTTTTTTTTTAATTTATGTTGGTAAAAAGTTTTTTTCTTGATTTTGGGTATGTCCTTGGCATTGAGTGAGCGAAGCGAGCTGAGGGCATTGCATGAAGTGATAAAAAAAAATACAAATATAAAATATAAATAATAAACAAGGCTTGTGTTTGTGATGCGAGGACTCGTCAAGCGGGGGAATGCTCCTTGCAAACTGTCTGTAACCGCAACAATAGGCTGGTTGTTAGCTTCTCATTCCGACCAGTTCCCCTTATCTCAATATTTCTCTTTACACCCGGCTGATTGTTGGCTTTCTAACTCGACCAGCCTTTCCCTTACACTCTCTCACCCTTTCTCTCTACACCATGCTGGCTTTTGGTTTTCTATTCCGGCCAGTCTCTATCTTTACATATTATGTCCCTTCGTAACCTACCCACTTTCGTTCCTCACCTTACCAGCCGCCTCCACAATGGCGTAATACCATGGTAGCGAAGTAGGACCGGAAGACTGTGACATATACGACCATACGCACTTTGGAATTGATATATTATCTATGCAGGAAGCTTCGTTAGGTCACATATCGTTATCGTACCAACTGCAGAATTCCATAATTGTTTCTTTTAGCGTTAATGTTCTAATTTCCATAAGCGTGAGCCTGGTGATTAGACTCGCTTCTACCGTAAAACTAATCAGCTAATTAATTATTACTGTGTCGTTTAATGTCTTGACCTGACTCAATCTCCTACCGTTATCGCACACATACCATCTCCCTCTCTAGTAATATTATATTTGGGAATTATTAGACTGATGTCAGTTTAAGAAGGACATTCATCATCATCATTCATCATGAGTTGTTTCCTAAGTTGTATTTGAAATTGTTTGCGTTTTTCCTAATTTCCTCCCGCTAGTTATAGCAAAGTTTTCAAAAGGAAGAGTGCGACCAGTACATACGCAATTTACCCCTGGTTTGTCGTTTCTTTACTGTAACTATCTGCTCCGTGTACTGTGGGCTCTTTACGTTAATCAATTGAGATATAGCCATTGGATGACTCGACTGATGGTTAAGACTAGCCGAGCGATTGCGATACCGATGCAAGTCGATTCGAAGCGAAGCGCCTCACAAACGTTTTATTAAACTGAAAACACCCTTTTTCCAGCCAAAGTCAACAAATTTTCTGCCTTGAATATACCAAAGCTCCAGGAGCATCTAACTTCAATAAAACTTAACTTCAACAAAATTAAACTGACCAAGACACAATTATTCTTTCCGAAGAAGATAAAACCTGCTCTTATCCATGAGTTTGGATTATCATGATTACTTGCATTATTTGTGCGGTATGCTGAGTGTACGGTTTGGGAATGAAGCAACAATAAAAAGTGTGTAGTTTGTGCCAAACTTTATCTTAAAATTAAGCGCACATAGCTTCTGGTCTCAGCAATCACCCATAATCAGTACCACCTCGAAGCAAGGTATAACCTTGTTGAAAATAGAACATGTACAAAACTCAGAAAAATAAAATTTCTTAAAGGGGGTATTATGTTTTTTTTCAATTTGTATTCTAAAGGAACTAAATCCGAAAGAAATAACATGTTAGAAATATGAGATTATTTTTACATCGCTATATTCCTCAACGTAAATGAAATACAAGAACATCTCGTCGAGAGAAGCGATTCTTCTGTTTCGTCTCAAGGAAATATCTTGACAGCCCGGTAATACTTTGCTCCTGAAAAAAACCGCCATTTTGGTGGTTTACATTCACCTATATTTGAGTATTTTTGTATGTAAGTGAAGGTGACAAATCAAAGCTTTTTGTGTCTTGCATGCAAATCAAAAAAACTGTAATCACCTATACGATAAAGGTACGAATGTTGCTTGCTTGTTTATGGCTTTGCTTCTAGGCATTTGCCAGCTCCATTACGTACCCATTTTAAGTCGCACAACCGGAGGAAATTTCAGGTGAAGCGGTGGGTCACTTGCGTCTCCTGACGAGCCGCCACTGGTTCAGATATATTTTACTGCGGTTTCGCTGGTTTTTTAATATCTTCCATATGACACTGATTCCTTGAAAAATTTGCCTGATATCTGGGTTTTTGGTTCTTTTCATTTTGGCCTCCTGGAACTTTGGGAGCTTGCTGAAGCTCTCGGGAGATTAAAAATAAAAGGCCTTGTCTTGTGAAAAGGATACAATTTCTGCTGAGATTTCTTAGGGTCACTAAGGATTCCCTTATTTCGATGTGTACTGTCATTGATGGACGGTTTTAAAGAGATTGGTTTCCAAGTTGCTTAAAGTCTTCAATCCTTTTAATTCTACTGCTTAAATATAAAAAGTAAACATTTTTCTGACCCAGGAGTTCCGAATGAATTTACGGACAACGTAATTCCTGAATAATATACAATAGCCTGCAAGGGAATTTTTTTTTTCTATTTATTGACAATAAATAATTTTGAATTTGAATTTGAAAAAAGGAAAGCAATGACCTCTCTCTTCTCGGCGGCACATTAATAATGAATTAGGATTTTAGAAAACATCTATTTTTAGGTTTTATCTCTTGAAAATATATACCTAGTACCCATTTTTTTGACTGACCAATTCATAGTCTATTTTTGTATGATATTTTATGTATACTAGATGTAAAGGTTTCTACTATTAAACTGTGAGCGCTAATCGATCAGCGATTTGTGTCAAAAATGCCCTTTTTTAGCATTGAATACTGCAAAAATATTGGTCATTTTTATTCCAACTACAGAAAACTTTTCTGGAGATGATTTTGAAGACAAATTTTCCACACGACACATCATGTTACGAGAGGTTTTAGAGCACAAGCTAAGGTCGACGATTCAATTTATTATCGCGCTACGTGGCAAGCAATACCGCGTAGCCTTTTTAAAGATAATACAAAATGAAAATGAAACCAGCAGATGATTTTACAAATAGTCCCGTCTGCAAAAATTTGTTTCCTGTTTTATTCCTTTTATCTAGCGCAAAGCATGGATAATATTTTTTTTATTACGCATGCATCATAATCAACGATTATCGCACGCTGCAGCGTGCTTAAAATGATGTTTATAATGCACCTACTTTTCTAAAGGTTGCTATAGAAACATTTGATCATGTCAAATGTGACAGATTAATATATTCGTCAATATATCCGTATTAAGTTTAATATTTAAAACATTTTTGAGATTATGATGCATTCGTAATAAAAAATAGCGTATGATATACGTGTATAAGTGGCCTTTAAAGCCCTTGCGACTTACAAAACACTCCGCTGCGCGTCGTGTTTTGAAATACGTCGCGCGTGCTTTAAAAGCCCTCTTATACACTTATATCATAATATACAGACCGTTCAGCACACTTAGACTGTTACGTCATAATTACTGACG
>MU186354.1:65856-92012 GCA_016904865.1 Pissodes strobi
CCATATTATCTTCCAAGTCCTTATCTTCAATCTTAAAATGAACGAGCTGGCGGCGGCGGAACGAAAACTGGCCGCGACACACGAGCTGGCGGAACGAAAAATTTGAGAATATTGTTTTTGTGATATCTTTGGTAGTTTACAGGCAAAAAATAAGGGATATGCTCTATTACCTTGTCAAGACAAAAGCGAAACTTTTATGAAGAATATTTTTTTCATTTAGGCCTTCCCTTTTTGTTAATTGAGTGGTATATTTAAAAAAAAAATACTTTTTAACTAAATCCGTTACGATATGTATGTGTATCGGCGTTTAAGTTTAAGAAGTTTCCCGCCAGATATGCGCACATAGAACACATGCTTTTTGTATGGCAGTGGCACACACACACTAATGGCTGATTTTCATATATAGGACTGTGCACCGACTGTGCGCCTACCATGCTGCGGCCGTCGCGGATCTTCTACATTTTCAGAATAGGACTGGACGACCGCAACACGGTCGTAGCCCAGTCCTTTATGTGTAAATGTAAATAAGAGCTTCAGGGCGGTTTATATGAAACATACAATTTTTTGATTTACAGTGAACGCGACACGGTAGGTGCACGGTAGGCGCACAGTCCTATATATGAAAATCAGCCTTAAAGGGAGAACCTATGGCACTCGACGAGCGGTGTGTATGCTAAGTTGTTTATTGACACGGTTCTTGAATGGTTGTAGGTTGTAATTAGAGGGAAACAGATGTCCTGGGAGTGAGTACCACAGTGATGCAGTGCGCCAGGCAAAGTAGTTCTTGTAAAGCGATGTTCTAGGTGTTTCCAATTGTACGACGAACTGGTGCGCTTTTGCTGTCTGTCGTGACTATCTGACAGGGGTTGCCAGGGGCGGGATGAGGTGGGCCAAATCCTGGGAACATTTGCAGTGAAAGTATCTGTAAAACAGGGACATCTCAGTTACATGTATGTGGTGTTCCAGACTATCCATATTCCGGGTCAACTCTGGGTCCCCGATGAGATGCACAGCTCTCTTCTGCATGGAATCAAGCAACTTTAGGATGTGCTTTGGTGCGGCACCCCAGATGTGCGAGACATGTTCTAAGCACGGTCTTATTTGCGCTTTGTAGAGCAAGAGCAACTGCTGCGGTGTATACAGTTTTTTGTTGCGAAATAGCGCGCCAAGCTTCTGGGAGACTGATTTTGCGATGTTAGCAACGTGGTTATGCCAGGACATAATGCTGTTGACCGAGACACCCAGCAGTCCGATTAACGAGGATGAAGAGATGGTCGATCCTGCCATAATGATGTCAGAGCCCGCCGTATTGGCCCTCTTGGTAAACGTGGCCCTGCTTGGGTCTTTGCTGCATTGAACTGGACCAAATTTCTATCGCCCCAAGTTTGAACTTTCTCCAGGTCTTGATTAATTGCTGTAATCTGCTCTTGTCTGCGGTGATAAGTCTCAGTCGCTAGCAAAGGTTTCTCTGATCTAAATTGGGAGACCAGGGCACTGCCATCTACAAAGCTGTAAACGGGATTATGCGTTTCGGTCAGCAGGTCATTAAAATAGATGAGGAACAGAGTTGGTGAAAGTAATGCGCCCTGAGGCACGCCCGCGTTAATAGTGAATGTGTCTGAGATGTGTCCATCAACTGAAACGTGCAGAGATCGGTTCTTAAGGGCAAGCCAGCAGCAGAGAGAGGCTCGTAGTCCGAAGGACGGCAGTTTGTTGAGCAATCCGTCATGCCAGACTCTATCGAATGCCTTCGAAATATCCAACGCAATCGCTCGAGACTCTCCGCAGTTCTCAATTGCCCTACTCCTTATATGAGTGACCTAGGCCAATATATCTCCTGTCGATCTCTTTTTGCGAAAGCCGTATTGATTGTCGCTGATTATTCTGTTGTTTTCGAGGTACTTGAGTAGTTGCTGATTGACTACACGTTCCATGCCTTTGGAGATTATCGGAAGCAAGGCAATTGGGCGACAGCTCGAGGGCGTGGTTTTCTTGCCTTTTTTGAAACAGGTTGCACTCGAGCGACTTTCCAAGAAGATGGGTACATCCCTTTTCGGTAAGACAAACAAAAAGTCTGGATAAAACGGGTGTTAGTTCGTTGACGCAATTCTTTAACACGATGGCAGGCACTGATGCCTTTTGCGTATCTAGTTCTTTAAGGATTTTACGAATATCACGGTGATGAAATTTGACTTCTGCCATGGCAGTGTTGATGTTCGATATGATGGGGAGAGTCTTGCCTTGGGGGATGTCTAAGATAGAGTGCGATGAAAAGGTTTTGGCGAGCATGTTTGCTTTTTCCTTGGCTGTGATGCCACATTCGTCTGGCAAAGGTGGAAGAGATGTTCTTACTTACTTACTGCCTTTGCTAACGACCAGAAATTCTTGGTGCCAGTGGAGCTTTGCAAATGTTTATTCCTGATACTTTGATTGTGTTTGTCCTTAGTTTCGTCGATCACACGCTTCGACAAAATAATTGCGATTTTCAGCAGTCTGATTTTGATTTGCTGCCAGTACTTGTAGGCTTGCTGTTTTCTACCTACAGCTCTTTCACATCTTCTGTCAAACCAGGGCTTTCCCTTTGACGATAACTTGATGGAATTTGGGATGTATGCTTCGTTGCTTCCATTCATGAGGAGATTACTTGCGTAATCTCTTCGCAGCAGACTCGCGGGTCATCAGTGTCAAAGCAGACTTCGACCCAAGGAAAATCTAGGTAGAACTATCTTAGATCTTCCCAGTTTGCAAGCTTGTAATGCCAGATTTTGCGAGACAATGGTGGGTCCTTCTGTAGAAGTGGCAATTCACAAACCGTTGTAATACTTTGTGGAAGTACCTAATGGCGGAACAACTGTAATTATATACTGGTCAGGATTGGCCGTTAGAAAAAGATCCAGAAGGGTGGCGAATTCGTCCCTCTCTGAGATTCGAGTTGGTTCGTCTACAAGTTGAGTAAGCCCGCAGCTGATGACAAATGCTTTAGCTTCTCTACCTTCGTTGTCGGTCTTGTTGTGATGTTTGAGAGTTGGTGTTGTGGGTATTGAAATGTTCTAGAACGATTACTTCTCAATTTCGTATGACCTGTATTGAGTCAAAAGTGGTAGCTAGTGTTGTAAAAAACTAGGCTCTATCGCTCGGAGGGCGATAGAAACAGCATGTATACTTGATTAAGCCCTTTACGGTGAACTTGAGCCGCATGACGTTGATGTTTTTTACTTCTTCGGCCTTTACATAAATCAATACATTTTGGTTTTCCGTAAGTATGGGTTTTATGCACACTATTGAATGTTTGCTTTTCTGCAATTTTACTTCAAAACTATTCAACCAAGAATTTTTTTTTCAATATCCAACTTACGATTATTAATAAGTTTCTTAAATTAAGATATTGGTTTAAAATCACCTTATAAGATATTAATTTAAAATCACCTTTACCCAGTCTGGTTACTTGAAGTGAATTTTTGTGCCGTCATGACACTTTGTCATAACGTGGATATAACTATTATCAGTGTAAAGACCACTGTGAGTTTTTAAAGCACAATCAACTCGGAATCTTCTGTCAAAAAATTGGTCGTGCTACAAGATTCATAAGGTAATAGATTTAAGAGTTGGATGGTTTTGGTGAATATGTTGAAGTCTTAATATTATTTTAAAGCTACGGTTTTGTCCACCACACGAATCGGCATATAAAATTATATTAGTGGCAGCAGTCTTTAAATTTTTTTAAATAAATTTTCTTTAGCATGGGTTTACTTCTTGAGTTCCACGGCCCTCTTCATATTCCAGCCAAACATAGAAAAAACCTTTTCCACTACAACCACAATGTACTCCTTGGTTATATAAATTGAGCTGCCTTTTGTATAAACCATACTTGTTGGAAGCCTCCGTAAACTATGAGTTTTCGCCAGGTCGAAAGTCCGCATCTCAATAGCTAGATCTGTTATCTTCCTTTATCTGCCTTCTTAACGCATGCGCCTGATCTAAATGATTACCATGTTTTCAGCATATCATATTAATTTTTCGGCCTCTGCATTTAATGTGACATTAAATTACCGCAATCAACCTAAACATGTGTCTTTTTGGGACCTTTGAAATCGAAGATTGAAGTTGCCATAAAATACTTAAATTTAACTGTGGATAGACTTACGTCACCTGGTTATTTTTATTTATATAGGTCATAAAAAATTCGCAAATTACGTTTTGGGGACAACAAATTAGCTGTATTAGAGACTTGAGTGTAATGTGATTTATACCTAGGCATATTATCAATAAAAGCTTATATATTATTAATGTTTTCTTCTGAAATTTCATTTTGCCCACCAGAATTTAGTCCACGTTTAGGACTTATTATTTCTTTGCGGTAAAACACAAAATCTAGTTCGACTGATACCTAATATTTTAAGGTAAGTGCGCTTACAAATTTCAACATTTGAAACGTACTTTCTTGTAACTTGCCTTTTCGAGTTTGCGGAATAACTTCTTTTTTGTTTCCTTAACACTTCCCTGAACGAAAGAACATCTCATTTTGATAAAACCGAGCCTGCCAGAATTTTTCAAATTCAGCTTCAGATCTTTCTGCAATTTTTTTTCACTGCCCTTCATTCCACAATTATATTCTAAAACGTCTTTATTAGCTACTTTTTTTCCTGTTGACCTAAAGAGCACTTAGTTTGTTTTTGTAGTCGTAATTTCTCTATTATAAATAGGATATTTTCTTTTTCTTTCTACTTTTTGTATTTTCGCTAACAATTTCTTCCACATGATTACTACTATCTCTGTTTTTTGGAATGAAATCAGGATCTTCAAGGTTTTACATTTCGTCTGCCTGGTCAATTTCGTCACTATTTCTACCTTCTGCTCTATAATCTTTGTCTTGTAATTTGGTTCTGCCTTCGTTTTCCTTGATGACTTCTATCATCATTATCGTTTTTGTTAGACACATTTGGATTTAGAAAAACATATTACAAACTCTCCTGCACAACACGAGACAATGATTGCTTAAAGCTATTCTAATACTAAACCATGTCAATTCTGTATATCTGCATAAATTGGTAGTTGATTGGTTCAAAAGAAAAATGGAGAAGCAGAAGAATGTTTTTGCACAGCTTAGTATAACAATCAGCTGGAACTCTCTCGGCCAGCACCTTTGAAGTATTGTCCCGGAACAGAAAAAGATGATAGTCACGCTGTCGCTCTCTACCCGGGGAGAGAATCCGGCACCGTACTAAGGATATTTTATTTTCGAATTACAGTACCGTATTGTCAGGTTGTTGGATATTGGTTAAAATCGAATGCTATGCTGATTATTAGTGATTGTTGTATTCATTAAGGAAAAACGAATTAATAAACACATTGAAACAATGCAAATGTGCAATTTCTACAAGGAGAGTATACACATGGTGTAGTAATTTCATAGGTCGCAAAATTAAACAAACAAAAATATGGTCAATTGAAAATCACAAAATAAACATTAGGTAATTAAATTGAAATAAATACTAAAATGCATACATTTGCAGGAAAGCAGTGAAAAATACTTTGGTTTCAAGAGAGTGATTTTTCAAGGCCATGTAACGACACGTTTTGGAATTTTCGTCACGCAAGAGAGATAAAGTATATGACTCTCTCTCTCTCCCTCTTTCTCTTTTATGGAATTGGTAAATAATTATTCAGTTTTTATGAGACGAAGTGAAACGTGAAACTAACCGAAAGTTTATTAGACGACTAACCCAAAGTAACTAAATCTATTAAAATTGATTCTAACGTATCGGAATCGGTTCAAATGACTAAAATAAGTTGAGTGAGACTAAGTGAAGCTAACCGAAAGTTGAATCGAAGACTAACCCAAACTAACCAAATCTATTAAAATTGATTATACCGTCTCGGAACTGGTTCAAATGAATAAAATAAATTGGGACTAAGTGAAACTAACCGAAAGTTGATTCGACGACTAACCAAAACTAACCAAATCTATTAAAATTGAATATAACCTATCAAAACCGGTTCAAATGACTAAAATAAGTTGAGACTAAATAAAACTAACCGAAAGTTGATTAGACGACTAACCCAAACTAACCAAATTTTTTAAAATTGAATATAACGTATCGGAACCGGTTCAAATGAATAAAATAAGTTGAGACTACGTGGAACTAACTGAAAGTTGATTGGACGACTAACCCAAACTAACAATATCTATTAAAATTGATTGTAACTTATCGAAACCGGTTCAAATGACTAAAATCAGATGAGATTAAGTGAGGCTAACCGAAAGTTGATTCGACGATTAGCCCAAACTAACTATATCTATTAAAATTGATTATAACGTATCGGAACCGGCTTAAATATGTAAAATACGTTGGGACTAAGTGAAAGTAACTGAAAGTTCATTGGACGACTAACCAAAACTATCCAAATATATTAAGTTTTATTCTATCGTATAAAATAAATTTAAAGAATATATTAAAATTAAAAAAAATATATATCGAGAATCACAGTACACGTGATAAATGTGAATTCTTCTTTATCGATTCCATAAGAGAGAAGTAGTGTAAGAAAATCACATACTTTACCTCTCTTGCAAGACGAAAATTTCATAAACTATGTCGTAACGTGTCCTTCAAAAATCACCCTCATGCAGCCAAAGAAGTATTTACTTCAAAAACATTTGCATTCGATTCGTCTTTAAATTTCCGATCTAATGCGGTTTCTTAGTCTCAACTTATTTTAGTCATTTGCGTCGTTGCTGATACATTATAATCAATTTTAATAGATTTGGCTAGTCGCCGAATCAACTTCCGGTTAATTTCACATTGTCTGAACTTATGTTAGTCATTTTAACCGGTTCCGATACGTTATAATCAATTTTAATAGATTTTGTTGGTTTTGGTTAGTCGCTTAATAAACTTTTGGTTATGGTCACTTAGTCTCAACTTATTGTAGCATTTGAACCGGTTTTTTATATATTTGGTTAATTTAGGTTAGTCATCCAACTTTCGGTTAGTTTCACTTAATCTTAGAAAGAACACGTTTTACAAGGAAAAACGTCGGATTCCCAGCTAGATACCAGCATTGGATAGAGCGGAAAAAGTGACAACGCAAAAGTGGAATCCAATTTAAAATCCCATTTTAAATAAGCCCAGGAAAAATATAAAACGATTTGTCAAAATTTCGGTTTTTCTTGATATCTCCGGAAATACTCGGGATTTCAAATCTTTCTTTACGGCATGCGGCATATTGTTAGGCACAAATGTGCAATTTTGCCCTAATTTTGCCGCCACTGTATCTCTTGCGGTTTTCGAGATCCCCATCATAGACTCGAATTCGAGCCACCCTGTATATTAAGAATATTCAAGTTAAATTTTGAACACAAGACAATATCACAGCTTTAGCCGTGAAAATAATACATATATCGTAGTTATGACTAGATGTTTACCTGTCGTTATCACTAGGAAACCGAAGCAAGCTTCTATCGTAATTATATTTTTTACTCATGACATCACAACCTATAAAATCGATATTCAATATTCAACACTTTTAACTACGCCCATGTTCAATTGATTCAAAATCTAACCAACAAATGGTCATAGCGAATCCGCCACCGACGCTACTGCCGTGATCTTCCCCATAATGGCGCTGGCGCGTGCGCAAGAATCGGCTCAAACCGTTCTCACCAACGGAGAGTCGTAGCTGATTGTACTAAGCTGTGGTTTTTGTATGCTATATTTGTAATTATTATGCTCAACTCTTAATGAGGACGGAAAACGTACTGGTTACCTACTAAATCAGGTGAATCCCTAAGATTTTACATGGCCTATAGGGATGGGTGATTGAGGGCGAATCGCAGCCCTGGGACTTATGTAACCGTGTTCAAGGCCGATATATATGCACTCCTCAAATAGCTAGTATTAGAACCTGTTAAGACCCTTCTAGTCAAAGGACATCTACATTAGCGCCGACATCAGAGCAGTGGCGTAGCCAGAGTTAGTCCTTAGGAAGGGATCAGTGGCTTCTCATCGGTTTAGAAAGGCGGAGAGCAAGCTCGCGGGAGGCTAAAAATTTTGGGTGTGCCACGCCCAATTCGTCGTTAAAAAAACAAGGATTCGGCACCGCCTTGAATGGCAATTATTGCGCACCTAAAGAAATGAATACGTAGGTACTTACCGATTCCAGAAGAGTAAATCATCAAGACAGTTTATTGTAACTACAAATCAATAAAGTTGTAAAAAAGTTCATGAGAAGTTCAAAAACGTTCAAAAAATATAAAAGTTTGATGGCAAAAAGGGTTATTGTACAGGGTTATCCAACGAGGACTAGACAAGGCGATTTTTTTACTTTCCCTGTACTTTTATAAAAAACTGAATAGCCATCTTATGTGATTTTCTCCCGCGAATTCGGATAAGGTCAGCAAAAAACAATTGAACATCAAATAAAAGTGCTAGGGTCACTTAGATATTTTTTAAATGGGTTGCCATATTTTTAATGTGCTTATCCGATTTTTCATATAAACTTTGATCTAAAATGATGGATTTTTAATTCAAAAACGCCTTCTTTCTTCAGTTTTAAATTCGGAAAATGTTCGTCTACCGTACGATTAATACCTGATAGATGGATACTCGTTTCACCAATTCATCCTTTAACCTGCTTTAAAGCGGCCGTCAGTCAGACCAAATAATCAACTTTCAAATTTCTATACTATATTTTTCAGGAATTAGTTACAAATAATGAAATATTTTTTAGAAAAATGACTAAGTGTAATAAAATTATATTACAAAAGTGGAGAGAATGTTCGACAAACACAAAGAACATTTTTTGAGAGTTTCCAGAGACACATCTCAGAAGATACAATTCTCAGAATTAAGACCCTATTTGAAGAAAGCAAGACATTGAAAGATAAGCCAAAAAAGATGAAAAGAGAATAGAAGGGATCAAGCCATTGTTCAATATTTTACTATAAATCCAAAGAGTTCTATTCCGCAAGCAGTACGAGAAGTAAGGTATGGTCCAAGAGTGCTTCTATGGAACAGCTCACAGAACTTTAAAAAAAAATGTGGTCTAAAACCATATTGCATCCTTGCCATTCAATACTTAACACAATATCGAAAAGAACTTCGATTTAGATTTGTTGCTTCAAAGCTGACTAGAGAGCAAGACGAATTATAATTTATATAATAAAATTCTATAGACTGGCGAAGCGTCATTTACAACATCGGGGGTATACAATCGGAAAAATACAAGATACTGGGCAGCAGTTAACCCTCATAGATATGAAACGATAAATTTTCAAGGCAGGATCTCACTTAATGTTTGGTGTGGGATGTTAAAAAAATCGAATCATTGGACCACTGTCTTATCGTGGCTCTTTAAGGGGATTTATCAGTGAGACGAGATTCCGACGGCGTGCCTTTCTAGCAAAGGCCAGCTACTCTTCGTTCTCTGTCTAGGCACCGCCCACCGGTTCGATTTAAGTTGTGCGAAAACAACACTGCATTTTACATTACGTCAGCGTGGCAGTCACCGTCGGGCCGTCGACAAGCACTTTACGTGTGCTTGGAGCCGGACAGCATCAACAGTCAGGGATAATATGAAAAACTCAAATGAAAAGAAGAAAAAAGTAAAATAATTAATCCCAGGAGAACGGGAAGAGCTACTGGGTCGAAATTTTTATGGTAGGTGCGCCTCATGGGGGGCTACCTTTGACCATATGGGGGACCGGGGCTCTAATTTAAAGGTTTTTTTTTTGGAAAACCCCGTTGCATCGGGGGGAGGAATTATGCCCCCACCTCCCCAGATACCCAAAAATGTTCGAAAAAATGGGAAGAAATTGAAAAAAGTAAAACATTGTTCGGAAACTTATAAAGTATTATAAAACGAAATAAGAAAAAAAATAATTAAAAAAAAGGAAAGTTAGACACGCGGTTTTAGGTGAAAAAAGGGCGAAGGAGTTGAGCAGCTACGAGGTCGGGGATGGCAAAAAGGGGGAAAAATACTTTATTAAGAAAATAAAAGTTTAAATGGGAAATTTTTTTTAAAAAAAGTAAAAAATTGTTCCGAAAGTTAATAAAAGTATTATAAAATGAAATCTGAAAAAATACTTACAAAAAAAAACTTAGAGAAACGCGGTTTTCGGCGAAAAACAGCAAAGAAGTTCAGGTCCGGGATGGCAAAAATGGAAAGAAAAAAATTCTGTATTAAAAAAAAAGCAAAAAAAAAATAAAAAAAGTTTCGAAACCGGGAGCAAAAGTTGGAAAAAAAGCTAAAAAAGTAATAAAAACTCAATTCCCAATATATTTCAGAAGTTTCACGTTAGTTGTGTGATTCTAAAGCTGAGACGCATAATTTTTTTCATGATTTTACCTTTTATAACTTTTAGATACGGATGCTTATAAAAACCCGTTCTCTTGATTTTTGGCAGTCATTTATTTATTGATATCAAAAAAGAATGAAAATAAGAAATTATGTTAGATTTGTAATGATAGGTTTTTAATATAATTATAAAAATTATGCATTTCAAATAAGAAATTGGTACCATCATGTCTTTACAAATAATCTAAAAATATACCTACATATAATATAAATCTATATAATAAATATTTAATTATCTCGAGGGGGGTTTCTAATTTTTAGACCTCTTTTAAATCTAGGATCTAGAATTTCTTGAAGACGGTATTAATTAACAATTTGAAAACGAACAGCATTAATATTGCCTCTACCAATAATTTGGAATGTAAGTATTGGTAGGTACAAACATTTTTAAACGAAGTGCTATGAGGAGGTGAATACAATCCGTTTTAAAATAATTAGATATTAACTACATTTCATTAATTTGTGAGGTTAAGTATCACAATTTAAAAAAACGTAAATACAGTTTATGTAGAATTTCACAAAAAACACAAAAATGGTAAAATAAATAGGGGTTGCCATTTAAAATTTTAGGGGTAGGTGTCAGGGGAGTTGAAAGTAACACGGCAACAAATGCCTTAAAAAAATGTCCCCCTTGATATGTAAATTGACGTGTTTTGCCAAATTTTCATACTATCATTGGTAGAGGCAATATTAAATGCTCTTCGCTTTCAAATTATAGAAGGTAGTTTGTGGACGTTCCTTTGTTTTTCTCCTGTTCTAGTTACCCTCCGATCCGAGCCCCCCTGTGGTTTGTCTATAAAATAAATGATCTGCATTGGCTCCAGGACGAGAACCGAGTCCCTTGTCATACAATACAATATCCAGTATTTTAGTGAGTAAAGATTAAGGTAGATGTGTATTGTGCGTAACCTTATCATATAACACACTAACACACAATGCACAACACACTTCTATTTAAATATAATAAAGATATTTGAGAAAGTAAATGTGATTAGATGATTATTAAAAAATGCCAATAAGTTACGTTAGTCGGTATAATAATATAATCTATAAAAGTATTGCATTATTTAACTCATAACAATTGTTCCTACTCGGGAACAGATGGCTAAATGTGCTAAGCACAAGGCTTTTTGGAAGGAAAAAATGTGTCGTAGGTCGATTAAGACACTTTAAATTATTCTAAAATAATGATTGATAATGACTTAAAAACAGTTAATAATACTTCGAAAATTTATCAATGTAGGTATATCACGTTACAACAAACACAAAATTTTTATTTTCGTAAATAGACCGGACCGTCCGGACCGGTGCCACACCTTGTATATAGCTATTTTTATTCTTTTTAACATATTTTATAATAATATAACAAATATCATACGTTTTCTACAAGAAATCCTAATGGAGTCCGTAACAGAAAATACCAATATTGCCTTTTGGTTGCTGTTCTTGTATTTGGTAGAAATAAGTGTGATTTTGCTTTAATTACGATTTTCCATTATGTATTGTAGCAAATGTAATTTTTTTCTGCTGAATTGCCTCTTCTGGAGTCATCTTTTCCGCTGTCGAAGAACACTTATCCTCGATTATAGCGTCATCTTGACTTGCCTGGACTACCTGCCAAAACGTAATTATCTATATCCACAAACAAACAGCAAGACATTACTTTTTTATTTATGTTGGTTTCGTATTGTGATATAGCTATTGGTTCTTTTCCTGTACCATATCTTGTAGCAGTGCTTTCCATAAATTGGGAATATAAAAATATTTTCACAGGATTCTCACAGCGTTTTTCTTAATTTACATACAGCTCCAAAATTGGAGGCTGCTAATGGGAATCTTCTTTCCTGCATCCACAATGGATTGCCAGACTGCTGCCTCGTGTCCGTTCCCATTGTTAAAATTTGTTCCCCTGAGTTTGCAAGTTCTGCTAGAAACACTTTCTCTTTAGTTTTATATTGTTCTTCTGTTAGATCAGGTTCAGCGTTAGCTTCGGATCCATAATCACTATCTGGAGGATGTGTTTTCGTAGCCTTTCTGAAAAATAATCTTTTTCCTTTCATTTTGTATCTTCTTATTTTCAGTTTCTCATCAAATCTCTTTGTGTAGGCTTAGGAGTCACCTTTCCAATAGCCTTTCCTATGGTAAGATGGTAGTCACAACAGCATAAATTAAAATAAATTGCGGCAGCTTCGCATCTGCTCTGATAAGATCCTTTTTTTGCTAAAATCAATTATTTTTCCCCCGACACATTTGCAATTCCCGGAACACCTGTCACGTATCACACCTATCTCTAACTGTTTTAGAAATATTGACAGTTGACAATCGGCCATGTACCAAGTTTGACCGCCTGTAAACTCTAAACGGCTAAAAATAGAGCAAAATGGTTTGCACTTTTCTAACTTGGTTTTTCATAAGCTATTGTTTGACACTAACTTTTTATTTAACCACAGGTTAAATTTAACCGGAACTTTTTAACATCTGGTTAAATAAATATAAAGTTAGCGTTAAACGATAGCTTATGAAAAACCATTTTGCCCTATCTTTAGCCGTTTAGATTGTACATACGAGGTCGGTTAAATGAAGGCAAAGTTGCGCAATTTGATGCTGATCAAAATGCCATCTTAAAAGTTTAAAAATTCCGGATACTTACGAAAATTTTTGGCAAAAACCGAATATTCGCGATTTCATTTTAATTTTTTTATAACTCTATTTGAATAGATGTAACAAAATAAATTTCACATTCTCATTGCTACTTTTTTTGTTCTACAAGATGGTGTTATCAGATTTTTAAACCGACGCGCGACGTTTCGTCTTTGAGCTGCCATCATCAACTGTTTCTTTAAATACGGCCCTGGATTTTTTATTACCAACTTCAAAGTTGAGAAGCTCCTTTCGGCTTCCGCTGTGACTATCCATATAGTCACAAGTATTCTCAATGCCATGGTGATTTATTTAAAAGCTGTATCCAGTCCCGGATTGAAAATACAATTTAATGTCTTTAAACAACCTTTAATTTCTTCATTTTGACATCAGGGATCAGGTGATTTCAGTTCATTAATTAATCCAGTTATTGTGAAAACGACCGCGCATGCAGCGCACACCTTATGTTACAGAGGTTAATCCATATGTTATTTCATTATTATTCTATTAAGCTATAAAAGTTAAACAAAATTAAATATTAATAATTACTAGCCATGGGGGGGGGGGATATATCCCCCCCGTGGCTACGCCACTGCATCAGAGCTGCTCTGTTGGCTGTTGAGTCCGATTGAGTTAATTCAGCTCTGATGTCCGAGTGTAGAAACCTCTTAGAGGCTTTGACCGGACATAATGCGGTCAGCTCTGATTGGGTTCCGGGATATTCGAATGTTCTGAGAAACGAGGAAGTTGATCGTCTGGCCCGACAAGGTTTGTCAATGCGTCCCATGAGACTTGAACCTGAAATAGAGGTATCCTACAGTACAGCCGATACCAGGAACGCAGTTAGTGGGCGGACCAAAGTTCTATGGCGGATTACTGTAGGAATTAGGTAGGCTGGGCTCCTCTTGGGTGACCATGGGCCTTGTAAGGTGACTGCTTTACTGGCTCTGAAGAAGGGGTCATAACGCTTGTGATGGATCTGTTCACATGGAACTGACGCTTGAACAGGCACGAGGAATCGTGCACTCATGTTGTTGTTAACTATTCAGCGTTAGCTACCTTAACAGGGATGTACTTCGGAAGCTGCAAGCTGAATCGAGAGGACATAAGAAAGATCCAACCGAGGTAGCCGTGTGCCTTTGCTAGTGATGCTAGGCTTCCCGGCTAATTTGATATATGAATTGGACCACAATGGGTCTACATGAAGCGATCTCCCACCACGTTTCATATATTTATTATTCTGTCATTTCTTCATATTTGTCATGTTGAAATAATCAACTAAATATTTATGCAGGCGTACAGAGCTTTAGTTTAATAACAAAATAACATTTATTTTTAATTATTATATTAAGAATGATATATTCATACTGACATAGGTGACTTGCCATTTATCGCATTGTGACTCATCAGCATCATTCAACAGAAGCAAGCATAAATTCTTGGAATTTCTCGCAATATAAATAATCTCTGGTAGTTAGATGCTAAAATTCATCTCAATGTGTGTTGTTGATCAGGTTGATCTTGGCATCTATAAAAGCTACACCAGTCATAAACCATGTACTATATGAAAGTTACAAATGATAGTTGCAAATCGCTTGTAAATATTTTTGCTCTCACTGCATGTTAGAAAAACTCAGTCTGTCTGAAATGTAAAAATTTATTTAGTGTTTTGACGCTCTTATCACTAACCTTTTAAAATTTTGCGCCTGAAATAATAATTATTTTAACGTTGTCTCCGTGCTCCAAGGTAAATTAAATTACAATATAAGAGAGAGTAATTTCGCAGGAAATTTGCCGAGAATTCTCGTAAAAGGCATTCGGTATTTATGCAGCACTTAAGATTCAGGACACCTTTTTTAACAATTTTATAATGTTCAATTTGTCATTTTTTAAATTAAGTTTTCAAAATACCTACATGATAATTATATCGCTTCACAAAACCATTTTTTTGAAATATCGGGATCGGGGATTTCTGGATGACTGGCAATCATGAAAGTCCATTAAATCAAACCAAATTTGATTAAATTTAATAAAATCTAGCTACTTTTTGAGTAATCAGGAAATGGGAAGCATATTCTTGTGTATAATGTTTCGTTCACCTAAAATTTATTCGTCCTTAGAAATGCTTAAAAATAAATCAAGTTATTGGGAAGCATTTTAGAGGTTTCTATTGGAACTGACAAGAGTCCTAGTAGTTAGCTTTCTTCTTCCAAAAAATTTCATATGTTTTCAGGTCACAGTATAATATACGCAGATTGACTCAAATTTTCTTTAGGCGTGAAAGCTGCTGTCATCCCCATGGGCATTATGTATGATATCTGTAGTAGTTAGTATTTGCAATCAAATAATCCATAAAAACGAACTTTTAAGTCATCTTTTTATAGATATTTTCTCATAGTTTCAGATTATATGAGTGTTCCTAACTCTAATCTCTCTTTTCCCCCATCTCACGCTATCTCAATACAAATACAAAACATAATAAATGTAGTCTACCAAAGAAGTCACCCAATTGCATTTTTGTGGACGCCAATCACATAGATATTCTAGGCAATACAAGAGCTGGCAGACTGAATCCGCTTTAACAACTCGCTCCACCTTCCCTTGCATTTTTATCAAAAATAAATTCCCAGGCATCATTTTCAAAATGTCATTTACAATAATTATCCAAAGGCGGAAAGTTCCAAGAATCCGTAATCGTAATACGCGGAAAAAGAAACAAAAAAGAAGCGAAATTTTTCGAAATATCTGAGAAGGAAAACTATTCTAATATTTCTAACCGTCTAAAATACAGATGCAGCGGTTTACAAGCTCCGCGACACCCACCATATAGACACCTCTATTGGCCGTGCCGTTGTCATAGCAACCGCCGTAAAAGAGGTGCAAAGATGTACCCACAAACGAAGTTGATAGTCGCGCTCAGGCAGTATTTCTAAATATCTACACGCGATATGCCAGTGAAGAAAAATATGACATATTAGAATGTTATATTAAATGTAATAGAAATACAAATCTTGCCACCGCCGACTATTTGGACCTGTATCCTGAGAGGCAACAGCCAAGACTATTCGCGAGGCTTGACCTGAACTTAAAAAATTATGGAACCTTTGAAGTACCAACGCCAAAGAAATATCAGAAGGGCAATCAAGCTCGTGACGATGACATTAAGGATATTTTAATGCGAACCCGACGAAGTCGACGAGAGTACGTGGGAGGGAAATACTTATACCAAGAACTACTATCCAAACAGTCCTTAAAGAAAACAAATATCGTCCTTATAAACCTACCATTGTTCAAGTTTTAAACGAAACAGACCCAAGGCGATTATGATTATCAAACTGGTTTGTAAACCAATGTCATGAAAACCCCAATTTCAGTATGAAGATTATTTGGACCGACGAAACGTTTTTCAGCAACTGTGGAGCATTCATTATTGTGAATATCCATTTTTGGGCCACTGATAATCCTCACAAAGTGGCAGAGCGTAGGCCACAAGAAGTAAGATTTAGCTTTAATGTCTGGTGTGGTGTGTACGGTAAGTCTACACAGTCCGCAAAATATTTACAAAGTCAAATAGTATAATTTGTTTTTAGATAATCAACTTATAGGACCATTCATTTACAATTAAATAATGTTATATCAAACCGGGGTCCTGTAAATTGGCCAGCTGGGTCCCCGGATATTACACCCCGCGGTGTAATCTTTGGGCAAAGTTTACAGAATAAATATAAGTTGCCTCGCTCACTGTCGAAACTTTAATGCATTGAGATCACAAGCGTGCGGCAGATACGTACATATTCTGTAAACTTTGTACTTTGTACCGTCAAATACCGTGAACAACTGTGTATGCGTATGCATCGGCGGTGGCTGGGTCCTCGAGCGGGACGTGGTGGTGAGGTCTAGCCGGTTTCGAGTGGTTAGATTAGTTAGTTTGGGTATGTTAATAGTAGTAAGTTGTAAAGTAAGCAGTTATGAGCAGAAACCGATACTTATATTTAGAACGATAGTTTGGAAATTAATAGCAAATATTGATTTGTACGGCAACCGCCCTCCATAGCAACTGTTGCTAAAGCCAACTCAATATTGTTTCAATATTATTTTGTCCTTTGGTCACATGGCTTCCCAAGGCTTCTATAATTTCATAGGTCCATAACAGACTTGTCTTAAGGCTTGACTCTTGAGTGTTGATTATCAGGATTGAGTTCCAAATAACTGGCGGTGCTACACTTGTATTCCTATTGCATTTAATATAACATTCTTAACATATTGTTATTTTTTTAATGATGTTTGGCAGGGCAGCTAATATTAAACTTACCTTTTAACAAATATTAATAAAAACAAAAATTACTAAAAATGAAAAGTTAAATTCGATGTTTGTCTGATCAATGTTTCGTATATTTTTTAGTAAAATAACTATGAAACACTAGCAATATTTGTTTTGTACCGCAAATGGCCTCCGCAGTCATGGCCAACCCAGCTAAAAATTAAATTTGTCGTTTTCTGACATAAAAATAAAATATTTTTATGAAGTGTTATACATCACAAGAAAGGGAAAAAAAGTTCTTTTTAAATGTGCTAAAAAACAAAATGGCCGCCATAAGAAAAAAAGAAGTTGATGCTGGTTTCTCATAACCAAAACGTCAGAACTAAAAACTGAATACATGGGTGCATCGAGCATAAAAAGTTGTCCTAACAATGTTTTCACAGATTTTAAAAATATCTTTAAATAAAAAAAGTACAGCGCTCTTTCGAAAATACAACTTTTTGATTTTTTCAAAATATCTCAAAAACGAAAAAAGATCAAATCGTTATCAAAATGGCATTGAATTGGCAATTCAATGAACTAAAACTTTCCCCATTTAACCGATTTTCTATCTCTTATAGTTTCCAAGATACCCAAACATGTATACCCAATTTGGGCCACACTGTATATGAGAAAACCTTCAGCACACTACGTTAAATTATTAACCTTTCGTACCTACTGAATCACAAATCATGCGATAAATAATGAATTCTTATATAAAAAACGAAAATAATACTCTTTCAATACCGAAATATAAATTACAACATTTAAATGTGTAAATATAAATATATATATAAGTCGTACAATCGGAGGAAATTTCAAGTGAAGCGGTGGGTCACTTGCGTCCCCTGACGAGCCGCCAATGGTTGAAATATATTTTACTGCAGTTTCGCTGGCTCTTTAATATCTTCCATATGACACCGATCCCTTGAAGTATTTGCCTGATATCTGGGTTTTTGATTCTTTCCATATTGGCCTCCTGGAACGTTGGGAGCTTGCTGAAGCTCTCGGGGGATTAAAAATAAAAGGTCCTGCGAAAAAATACAATTTCTGCTGAGATTTCTTAGGCTAACTATTTCGATGTGTACTGTCATTGATGGCCAGTTTTAAAGATATTGGCTTCCAAGTTGGTTAAAGTCTTCAATCCTTTTAATTCAACTGCTTCAATATAAAAAGTAAACAATTTTCTCTCCCAGCAGTTCCGAATGATCTTACGGACATCGTAATTCCTGAATAATATACAATAGCCTGCAAGGGAAAAAAGTTTTTCTATTTATTGACAATAAAGCATTTTTTGAATTTGAATTTGAAAAAAGGAAAGAAATGGCCTCTCTCTTCTCGGCGGCACATTAATAATGAATTAGGATTTTAGAAAACATCTATTTTTAGGTTTTATCTCTTGAAAATATATACCTATATTTTTTTGACTGACCAAATCATACTCTATTTTTGTAAGATATTTTATGTATACTAGATGTAAAGGTTTTTACTATTAAACTGTGAGCGCTAATCGATCAACGATGTGTGTCAAAAATGCTCTTTTTTAGCATTGAATACTGCAAAAATATTGGTCATTTTTATTCCAACTACAGAAAACTTTTCTGGGGATGATTTCAAAGACAAATTTTCCACACGACACATCATGTTACGAGAGGTTTTAGAGCACAAGCTAAGGTCGACGATTCAATTTATTATCGCGCTACGTGGCAAGCAATGCCGCGTAGCCTTTTTGAAGATAATACAAAATGAAAATGAAACCAGCAGATGATTTTACAAATAGTCCCGTCTGCAAAAATTTGTTTCCTGTTTTATTCATTTTGTCTAGCGCAAAGCATGGATAATATTTTTTAAATTTATGTTTAACGGCCAAAGTGTTTTATTCATAATAAAAAATTATCAGTTATGGCTCTCTTGTAGAATATCACATACATTAGACAAAAATGAATAACCGTTTAAAAATATATAATTTAAATTGCTGGTTTAACCATCTAGCATTTAATAACATATCACAGTATAATTAACGATTGTGTCGGTCTTTTTTAATTAAGACAATAAATGTTGAATAAATCAAATTTAGCCCTTTTTGTTCTTGCCAATGGTTTATTTAATAAACGGAACATATCCAATCATACAAAGTACAAAAAAAAAACAATTTCTGCGCAATTCAGTTTTAAGACGCTCTCCATAGTGAATGTACATTGCTCGTTGTAAAATGAATTTTCATTTAGATTAACTAACAATAACTAACCAAAAACGACAAGGTTAAAACTTACAAACCATTTTCTTCAATTAGGCATGGTAATTATGTGCCTTTTACGATCCTTTACAGGCATATGCGACTATGGGAAAATCGACCTCTCCTATTGGTCGATCCATCTCGTATTACAATATGCCTACGTGATGCAATCATTTTGTCGCAAGAGCTCTCGTGGTCGAGAGATTTAGATGGCTGGGTCTCACCTGGACGGCCCAGGTTCAACCACGGTGCTTTTTTATTTATTTTATAAAATTATGTTTCTAAACAGTTTTTTTTTCCTGATTTTGGGTATGTCCTGGGTTAGTTTGGGTTAGCACTTGGTTAGTTTCCTTTTCCTGAGCCTCCGTAGCGAGCGAAGCGAGCGGAGGGCCATGCGGATCGACCAATACGAGAGTCCGATTTTGACATAGTCGCCTACGCCTGTAATGGATCTTAAAATGCTAATTATGTTAATGATACAGGCACTATAGAAGACTGTAATACCGGCATTAATGCGTTACTCTAGACCACAGATGGCAGCAGTGTCTACAATTGAATCGTGTTTAATTTGTTTAGTCTGTCGTCTGTCTGCTTAGTCGTGATTTTTCTGATTTTTCTGTAATACTCGTATTTTAGTCGTAAGTTAGTCTGTGGTTATACTATACATACAAGAGATTTGTTAGCAAAAATGCGGTAAAAGTTTTGTGCAGCAAACACCGGCTTCTTTATTCAACAAAATAAGCAAGGCGAGTAGGCAGTTAGGCAATGCAACTGCAACTATGATGCAATTGCAATTCTAGTTGCACTATTTATGATAGCCGTCCACCTAAGCAACCCGATTATTAGTTGCGGTCAAGATGCCAGATAGATCGGATGCTGCGCTACAGTAAAAGCATATTGGTACCAAAAAATACGGAAAAAGGTGAAACGTAGATGGTGAGTACACCCATTCATCACGAACAATAAAAAACGAAACGCCTTTATAATGGCAAAGTCACTGCAAATGGATGAACATAAGTTTAAAGCGTCCTATAGAATGCCTAGAGCCCTATTTTTGGAACTTATAGAACGGCTGCGACCGTATAAACAAAAAAAAAGGACACGAATTATAGAACCAGCATAAGTGTAGAAGAAAAACGGCTTGTTACATTGAGATAAGTTAATTTATAAAAGGCATGGTACTTACAAAACACCACGTTTCGCATGCAACGGTTGCATTCTGTAAAACGCTTTAAACTTGTGTTCATTTATTTGCAGTGACTTTGCCATTATAAAGGCGTTTCGTTTTTTATTTTTCATGACGAATGGGGGTACTTGAGTTGCAGGTGCAATATAGTTGCGTTGCAGTTGCGTTGCGGCGGTGGACGGAGGGCCTTAGGGTTGTAGTTGCGTTGCTTCGGTGGACGGAGGGCCTTAGGGTACTCAAGTAGGTATGTTTTACGTATAGTTAGTCACGGGAATGCGACATCGTAAAGAGATCAATCATGCAAAATAGCTTTAAAATTTCCGGAGTTAGCTAAAAAGCGATTTGTTTGGAAAGCAAATGCTTTGTTAGGGCTCAGATTGTTAGAACTGTGCCATAGGTGGTTCGGAGTGCGCGCTGCTATACAAAAAACGGACAGAAGTTATAAAGTGCTCTTCGGAATTCCAGTTTCTTTAGTAAGCGATATACATTTGTGCAAGTGTGAATGTAATGTAATTGGCTTCAATGAACAATTTTTAAAGCCATAGAAGTGCTCAAACGCAGAATTATGCCTGCTAATGTAAACACAATAAATTCCATAGGCATTGAGCATCTACAAGAAAGCATATGTTAGAAACATTTTACGTACATTTTTTGTAAAATTTATTTAGTTATTTTAAAGACTATGTATTTTTACCTATTTTATTAATATATTGTGTTGTTTTTTAAATAAAGTGTGAGTTATGTAATATTTTATTCGCAATCAGTCTGTCACTGATGTGACAAAAAACAAAAACTATTTGAATCTGGTTCTCAGTAGCAGCAGTTCCTTTTGAACAGCAATTTATTTTTTTTTTTTTTGATTTTGTAACTCCATTCTATTCTGAACCTAGAAGGTATCAGGAAATTATAATAAAGATACTCTACAAATTATTATTTAATTACGATTTAATAATAGACACCGCCATCTGTAGTATAGAGTAATGTATTATTGCCGATATTACAGTTTTCTATATTGAGTGTATCATTAACTTAATGAATAGCGTTTAAAGATCCTTTACAGGCGTAGCCGACTATATCAAAATCGGCCTCTCCTATTGGTCGATCCATCTCGTATTACAATATGTCTTCGTGACGCAATCAACTTATTGCAAGAGCTCTTGTGGTGTAGAGGTTTAGCTCGTTGGGTTTCACCTGAAAAACACGGGTTCGAACCCCGTTGCTTTTTTTAATTTTTTTTTAAAGATTATGTTTCTAAACAGCTTTTTTTCTTGATTTTGGGAATGTCTTGGGTTAGATTGGGTTAGCACCTGGTTAGTTTCCTTTTCTTGCGCCCCCGTAGCGAGCGAAGCGAGCGGAGGGCCATGCGGATCGACCAATAGGAGAAGCCGATTGTGATGTAGTCGGCTAAGCCTGTAAAGGATCTTAAAACGCTAATGAATATGCCTAAATAAAGAAAATTGTTTGTAAATTTTTATTGCAGACCCTAATCGCCCGAATACTTATAGTGCAAAATAGTAGAAAATGGGTGCAAAATACTGGGCAAACAATTTTTCACCTAAGTACGGACCATCGTAATATGGATCCCTAGGACCTTTTTGACGAATCAAATCTTTGGTGTTTTTTTTTTCGATAACAAACTCAAATAACTGAAATCATTTTTACGGTGCAAAATGGGGCCAAATTTTTTCTTTTTTTTATGGCAGTGGCACACACACTAAAGGGAGATCCTATGGCGCTCGACGAGCGGTGTGTGGGCGAAGATGTTGATTGACACGGTTCTTGAATATTTGTAGGTTCTAATTAGTGGGAAACAGGTGTCCTGGAAGTGAGTTCCACAGTGATGCAGTGCGCCAGACAAAGGAGTTCTGGTGTTTCTATTTGTACGACGAACTGGTGCGCTCCTGCCGTATGTCGGGACTGTCTGACAGGAGTTGCCTGGGGCGGGATTACGCGGGCAAAATCCTGGGAACATCTGCCGTTAAAGTATCTGTAAAACAGAGACATCTCGGCTACATGTCTGCGATGTTCCAGACTATCCAGATTCCGGGTCAACTCCGGATCGCCGACGAGACGCACAGCCCTCTTCTGAATGGAATCCAGCAGCTTTAGGGTATGCTTTGGTGCGGCACCCCAGATATGTGAGCAATATTCTAAGCACGGCCTTATTTGCGCTTTGTACAGCAAGAGCAACTGCTGCGGTGTATAGAGTTTTTTGTTGCGAAATAGCGCACCAAGCTTCTGGGAGGCTGATTTTGCGATGTTAGCAACATGATCATGCCATGACATATTGCTGTTGACCGAGACACGCAGCAGCCCGATTGACGAGGATGAAGGAATGGTCGATCCTGCCATAATGATGTCAGGGCCCGCCGTATTGGCCCTCCTAGTAAACGTTACTGCTTGGGTCTTTGCTGCATTGAACTGGACCAAATTTCGGTCGCCCCAAGTTTGAACTTTCTCCAGGTCTTGATTAATTGCTGTAATCTGCTCCTGTCTGCGGTGATGAATCTCAGTCGCTGGTAAGGGTTTTTCTGATCTAAAGTGGGAGACAAGGGTACTATCATCTGCAAAACTGTAAACAGGATTATTCGTTTCGATCAGCAGGTCATTAATATAGATGAGGAACAGAGTTGGTGAAAGTATTGCGCCCTGAGGCACGCCCGCGTTGATGGTGAATGTGTCCGAGATGTGTCCATCGACTGCAACATGTAGGGATCGGTTCTTAAGGAAACTGGCCAGCCAGCTGCAGAGAGAGGCGGGCAGTCCCAAGGACGGCAGTTTGTTGAGCAGTCCGTCATGCCAAACTCTGTCGAATGCCTTTGAAATATCCAACGCAATCGCTCGAGACTTTCCGTAGTTTTCAATTGCCCTACTCCATATATGAGTGACATAGGCCAATATATCTCCTGTCGATCTCTCTTTGCGAAAGCCGTATTGATTATCGCTGATTATTCTGTTGCTCTCGAGGTACTTGAGTAGTTGCTGGTTGACTACACGTTCCATGACTTTAGAGATTATTGGAAGCAAGGCAATTGGGCGATAGTTTGAGGGCGTGGTTTTCTTGCCTTTTTTGGAACAGGTTGCACTCGAGCGACTTTCCAAGAGGATGGGTAAATCTCTTTTCTGTAAGAGAAAGAAAAAAGCCTGGAAAAAACGGGTGTTAGTTCGTTGGCGCAGTTCTTTAGCACGATGGCAGGTATTCCGTCCGGTCCTGATGCCTTTTGCATACGTAGTTCTTTAAGGATTTTGCGAATATCACGATGAGAAAACTTGACTTCTGCCATGGTGGTGTTGATGTTCGGTATAGTGGGCAGAGTCTTGCCTTGGGGCACGTCTAAGGTAGAGTGCGATGAAAACATTTTGGCGAGCATGTTTGCTTTTTCCTTGGCTGTAGTCGCCGTGATGCCACGTTCGTCCGTCAAAGGTGGGAGAGACGTTTTTGTAAAGTTGTTACTTACTGCCTTTGCTACCGACCAGAAGTTCCTGGAGCCACTGGGGCATTGCAAAAGTTTATTCCTGATCCTTTGATTGTGTTTGTCCTTTGTTTCGTCGATCACACGCTTGCACTCGTTTCTCGCTTCGATAAAATAATTGCGATTTTCAGCGGTCTGATTTTGCTGCCAGTACTTATAGGCTTGCTGTTTCCTTCCTACAGCTCTTTCGCATCTTTTGTCGAACCAAGGCTTTCCTTTTGATGGTAACTTGACGGAATTTGGGATATATGCTTCCATTCCTGAGGAGATTACTTGCATGATCTCTTCGCAGCAGTCTGACGGGTCGTCAGTGGCAAGGCAGACGTCGAGCGAAGGAAAATCCAGGTAGAAGTCCCTTAGATCGTCCCCGTTTACAGAATTGTAATGCCAGATTTTGCGAGGCAATGGTGGATCCTTCTGTATGAGTGGCAATTCACAAACCGTTGTAATAAGTTTGTGGTCGGAGGTACCTAATGGCGGACCAACTGTAACCTTGTACTGGTCAGGATTGGTGGTCAGAAAAAGATCCAGGAAGGCGGCGAATTCGCCCCTCTCTGAGATTCGAGTTGGTTCGTCTACAAGTTGAGTAAGCCCGCAGCTGATGGCAAATGCTTCAGCTTCTCTACCTTCGTTGTCAGTCTTGTTGTGATGTTTGAGCAAGTTGGTGTTTTGGCCATTGAAGTCTCCCAGAACGATTATTTCTGAACTGGGGTGATCGACCTGTATTGAGTCAAAAGTGGTAGCTAGTGTTGAGAAAAAGCCTTGGTAGGCTCTACCGCTCGGAGGGCGATAGAGACAACATATAAACTTGGTTAATCCCTTGGCGGTGAACTTGAGCCGCATGACGTCAAGGTTGTTCGGTTCGAGTGTTTCCTTGCGGTGACATGAAAGGTCGCTTCGGACAAAAAGGCATATTCCGAACTTATATCTAAATCGGGTATGTAAGTCGTAACCAGGATAGAGGTAGTTCACTGTTGTTGTTGTAGAACATACTTGTGTTTCTGTAAGGGCTAATATGTGTGGTCTGTTTGCTTGTAGATGTTGGTGTATAGAATTTATGTTTGTATTTAGGCCTCTTATGTTGCAGAAATCTATTCTAAATTGATTCGGTATCTTTGCTGTCTGTGAAATTCGGAATGAAGGGCTCCCAGGGCCACCTAGCGCCCGGAGATCCGAATGGCCGGGGAGTTTACTTCCGGAATATTTTGATCCTGGAAGCACCATCATGTCCATATATTCCTACTGTGGAACCCGGGACCACCAGCGCGGAAGCGGAACGTGATTTGGGAAAACCACTTAGCGCATCCCAATTCTGGTGGGGTGGTCTTTCACCGGACGATGCGAGTAGGCTTATATGGAAACTTCTAAAAAGGCAACAAAAAAGTGTCATTGGAAAATTATTAAAAAAAAACGAATATGTCATTGACAAATTATGCCAGGCACTTGGTCATACTATTTTGAGGCTTCCCCCCTATTACTGCGTAAAATTTAGAAAATATAATCAATCGTCAACAAACAGTGATTTCATACTAGGATATATAAGGACAGTAATTGATAAGGTAAACGCAAGTGGCATTTGGATGAACCCATCATAATAACGCCAAGTTCAGATTCTAGCTCTGCGGATTCAGATAGTGACTTTTCATGAATTTCTCAGGTGAGTTAAACAAAATTATATAATCATACTTTTTCTTATTAACTCATTATGTAATGCTGACATAAAAAAGGTACGTTAAAAACCCAATTATGCTAGAAATCAAGCAAACTGAGCATTAAAATGTGAAGCTTATATAGTTTTGAGCATTACATACACTTTCTGTCTTATTCACTACCAAGGAAAAAGTATGCTTAACGTGCCTAAAGAAATGTTTACTTCAAATATATTTTCACATTTAGAACCAGACACACAGGCACAGGCAGTAAATTGCATGTCCTGTAGTTGCCTATAGTGTCCCTATCTAACTA
>MU186355.1:5637-19695 GCA_016904865.1 Pissodes strobi
CTAACGGGACCACCAACTCATCCATTTAACCCCTAGCCCCAAATTTCTGAGGAATTTATGAGATTTTCCGAGATTTTTTGCAATTAGGGAAATTTTCGACAATCTCGAAAAAGAATGGGCTCTAAGAAGCTTACGGACGAGCGAAAGAAGCCCCGAAGCGAAGGAAAAGGCATTGTAGGACCAACACTCTCAACAGGCACCGAATCAGCCTCCTACCGAATTTATTGAGTTTTCTGGAATTTTGCAATCTCAAGACAGACGAATTTTCGACAATCTCGAAAACAGGAAGGGCTCTAAGTAGCTTACAGACAAGCCAAAGAAGCTCCGAAGCGAAGAAAAGGCATTGTAGGGCCAGCACTCTCAACTGGTACCGAATCAGCCTTCTACGGGATTTATCGAATTTTTCGGAGTTTTTGGAACTTCAGGACAGAAGAATTTTAGGAGAAAAAAAATTGAAGACAGAAGTTAAGTACTTGAAGAGGTCTTGTCAAGCTGCCGAGTACCAACAATTCACCGAGACCTTTAACTGTCGTGCACACGCTACATCAACACCCCGCGGAAAAGGTTAGTTGCAGGCACTTTAAATCAGCCTACTTGTTTGGGTTCCCCCATTCACGTACGTGCCTCTCTGGTCCTTCATAATAGTCGTAGTTAAACATTGGGCGAGAGTAAAGCGCGTTGACGGCTAGTTCGGTTTCGAGAACTAGGGAGCCCTCTGACTTCCCCATACTTTAGCTACTCGGCCTACGGGTGAATAGTGGAAAGGCATAGGAGCCGAAAAAATAAAATCCTAAAGAATTCGGGCGCGTTCAAAAAATGATAAGTTAGCCAAGTGCGTACCGGAGGTAGCGAAGTTATACTGCTGCGACTGGAGCTATCTCAAAAGAAGGATCAAAAGCTACTTATCACTAATTCGTACACCATACAAAACCAGCACGGTCTCTGCACTGAGAGCTGTGTCCGGGTAGTAGTTTGATCCAAATACACAGATCACACATTTATCCCCAAAAGGTCCTCCCAGACTTACACAAAACCTCTGTCAGAAAACTGCCGAGCAGCATCTGACAAGTTGACAAAAAGCCCCAAGAAACAACGATTTTTTAAAAGCCCTCCTTGAGCAACTTCCGTACGACTCCTGTTAAGGTGACCGTAACCAAAATTCCGCACGGAAATCGGCTTCGCAGAACCCTTAAGATTTCGAACGCGTTTTAAAAATCTCGAGAAGCCCCAAAAAACTAAAGACACTAGATATTAATTAAAATATCTTCAGTCATTAGTTAGTAATAATTGTTCATTAGAGAAAAAATCCGAATAAAACTTGTTTTTCCAAAAATAATATAATAGAGTTGAACTCTTCTAATACAGCATAAGGCTTATCCAGTGAATTGAGGCACATCTTTAGCTATCACTTGACATAGGGATTTATGAAAATTTGATTTCAATTATACAGGGTGTCCCAATTGTTCAAATCAGTAATCATTCGAATTACTGATTTTTTTATAAGGCTTAGCCAAGATTAGGAGATAGGATTAGGTTCGGGTCATAGAGATTTTGTGTGACAACTACTGACGACTACCTTTTGACAATCCTCCCCACTGCTAAGTCCTTCTGGCATTTTATAAGGACTTCTTATAAGGATTTAAGTCAAAATTTAAATTTTGTACATTGACATACAAAAAGACGAATAACTCAAAAGTTAATCAAAAATAAAAAAAATTTTAAAGCATCCTTTGCAATTAGCCCCCCTGGAAATCTTTCCTCACTACCGTTGTTCTTAAAAGCATTTGATTAATAACGTTTCGGCCTCCTAAGGGAGAGAGTTTTGTTTTAATTTAATTTAAACTTTTGAGTTAATTTTGTAGTCCCCATATACAGGGCGACTTTTGGAATCAAATGGAAATCCTATACATCTATAGGGTGTCCTAAGTTTCGTGCACAAGACAAATTTATTGCCCACTAGCCTTGTGTTGTATTTAATTCAGCCTACTGCTGACAGACGTTCTGTGGTGACTGCTATCTATAAATTCCCTTGGATAGCGGGGAAGGTTTTGGTGGTCTTACCTTCGTTCCCTCCGGACTGACAGTGAGATCAGTTTAGGGGTTGGACGTTGTCTAAGAAGTCTTATAAATAGCGAGTAGTCGACTCGATAACGACTTGGCAACCCGTGATATAAATATTACAAAGACATAAGTATTTTTATCATATATTAAGACGTAGAAGAAGTCAAAATGACTTTCCGAACCCCTCAGTCGACGGCAACCGCGCACCTAAAGCCTCCGAGTGTGGATGAGCTCTTGGTGCTTGAGCTGAATCGAGATAGATCAAAGGAACAGATATCTTTAACTCAGAGTCCCCCGCTGACTTCTAACGAGTATATTGGGGACACTGAGAAATTCATATTTGACCCGGCAGCGACCTTTGGTTATCACAGGGAATCTGTTTCTAAATTTCTTTCAACTATCAAATATTATGGGAACCACATTAGGGGAGCTAGAGCATGGCCTCCTACTGGATCACCCCGAGCCGCAGGTGACATATAGTACGCCTTGGCCGCTCACTGGAGCGGTTCCGAAGGTCACTGCGCCGCCCATGGCGGCGGCGCACGTTGGCGCGGACTTCAAAAATCTTCATGCAATAGTACAGATAAAACACCAACAAAGGTTCATGGTTAACATGTGGGCGTTGAACCGTTATTTTTTGAAGACTGGTTAAATGGTATGGTATCATGTTTTAGCAATTTTTGTTACAAAACAACCGGTTTATTAGAAAATGTGCGCTTAGAAATTATAAATCAGATGTAGTTTATGCAGGACGGTGCACCGTCCTATTTTTGGAAATTTCCATCATCGGCACTTAACAAATATTTTTGGTTTTCAATGGATAGGTCAAGGTGGGCCTATTTTATGGCCACCGAGATCGCCCGACATGACTGTATTCGTTTTTATGGGGAAATTTCTAGGGACATTTATATTCGATGCCAGTTCACACCAGGGAAGACCTAATAGAAAGAATAACACATCATTGCAACGAAATTCGAGTCAATCCTGAAATGCTCTTTCAAGTATAACGAGAAAACATCCGTCGGATAAGGAAATGTGTAAAGATGCCCTGTATTAAATTAAACAAGAAGAAATTAAATGAAGAGTAAAGGATGTGTGTATGTACGAAACATAGTAATGAAACAATCTTTGTATATCATGCAAATTTTAATCCAAAGGTACTTTTATAAAGAGCGTAACAGAGCGCTTTCAGCCGTGGCCATCATCACTGTTACTTGTGAGTAGACAAAGGACTTATCCATGGATCAAACACACAACAAAAATCGACAATGGTCACAATTAAATATCACACATTGTCATGTCATGTGTCATCCAAAAGCGTGGGTCTTGGTACCATGCTTTTGTTTTTAATTTGCTCTATTTTAATCTAAACTATGTGAACCATTTCTCAAAATGTGACGTACAATGTGTGATATTTAATTGTGACCATTGTCTATTTTTGTTGTGTGTTTGATCCATGGATATGTCCTTTGTCTACTGACAAGTAACACTGATTATGGCTATGGCCGAAAACGCTCTGTTACTCTCTTTATAGAAGTCCCTTTGGATTAAAATTTGCATGATATACAAAGATTCTTTCATTACTAAACAAGAAGAAGCAAAGTTTTCACATTTTTAGCCTTCTTCCGTTTAAGCAATTTCCTAAATATCTGTAAAGTTCAGTTTTAGGTACTTTTTGTAATTGAAATGTTACCTATTTCTATTAAGTTACGATCAATCCTGTAAATGATTCTTTTATGTGTTACACTACGATTTGCAAATGTATCAGAATAATTTCTTTTTGCCTTAACACAAATACCAAGTGCTTGTCCATAAATTAGTTACATATCCGTATAAATAAAAACGGCTGAAGTTTTATTGTAGTATTCTGATTTATTAATTCAATAACGTGTTATACAAAAATAAAACTTTTTCGCACACGACTAATTTTATCTAACCAGTATATAGTACCTTTTTGAAAGAGGAATGAACAAATTTTCAAAATTTTGGCCCCGGTGGCAAGTCCGTTCCTGATTTCCTTGACGATGTAAAACATCTCGCTGGTTTTATGACATCCCATGGCCTACATAAAATACTAAAATGTCATTAAATTATGCAAGTCGATTCAAAAGTTAGAGCCAAAAAGCTATTTAGCTCGGTACCCCTTTGGGACTCTGCATCTCTGTTAAGGGACAGTTTAGGACTTTCCTTATATGCTCCCGAGAGTACGCCATATACTTACCGGATACCCAGCATTATAAATGGTATTTTTTTGGGATAATCGATTACTTGTAAATATTAAGGGAGACCTCAGAACGATAAAATATTTAGGGGTAGACCAGCGTAACCTATGCTGAATAATATCACAGTGGATCGGGAAAGGTTTGAAATTCAACAATATTTGAAACCAAGATTTCTTTATGTCTGAATTATGTAAGCAAACCGAATCGATACATACCACTATTTTTTAAAAATATGCTAATGTATAATATAAACATTTATTAGCATTGCTTAGGGGATTAATAAAGGAATATTCATTATTTGTTTTGCTCCTATATTAGAACATAAATTACATGTCATTAAATTTCTGCTCATTCTATTACAATGCTATGAAGAGGACTAACGCTTTACTCTTAAATATTTGTAGCATGTTTTCAGTAAAATATTCCTTCTGACACAAATATAAACTGGATCAAATAATACCCATTATCCTTCGCATCTCCGCCGTCCCTCATTACACTTTGTAGTATTCAACTTTTTCCCAATCGGTACAATTTTTAAAGAAGTTATCTAAAAACATGGTGATTTTGCCGACCCTCTGGCTAGCAGCTCGAGCTCATCGCCTTGATGCGTCATTACAATTTTGTACCGATCGGTGACAAGCAAGAATCCATAAATCGGTTCTTTAAGACCAAATCTTAAGAAGAAAAATGCCTAGAAATCGTATTTCAAGTACAGTGTACGTGTAGTGATACGTCTTGCTCGCAAAGAAAGCGAAAAAAGGGGGCAGTATTTTGGATTGCAACTTGGGATTTAGCCGATCGTCATAAATTTATCGGAATGTTATCGTTCGGCTTTGTCGAAGCGATGTAGGTATACCGGAACGCATTATTTTTAAACAATTCGTGTTGATTTGAGCCGACCGGAGAGGGAAAAATTGGAGTAAACATTGCTTGCAGGAGATGTTAATAAATAATATCAATATCTATTTACAAATTCGCATTTGCAGATGCGAGTCACTTTAACTAAAATTGGCCTTAACATTTGCAGATGTGAAGGGCCCCCAACAGCCTCCACCTCAGGTGTATTATATTAGAGTGGTTAGAGGCACAATATATCCCTACATTTGCCGATGTAAAGGATATATGTACTGACAAAAATAAAACGGTATAATGCTATGTATTTGCAGATACAAAAACAAATAACCACCAAAAGCAAATAACCACCATACTATTGCAACCCTCTTACATAAAATCATTGCATTGGAGGTAGCGAATTATTACACTCTTGGTTTCTATTCAAAACAGAAATTACAGTATTTGCAGATACTGTAAATATGCTAAAAAATCGTTGCATTTGCAGTTGCAGTCGAAAGCATAACCAGCAAGCAAAAAGGTGAATAGTTCGTTGTATTAGCAGATACAATCGATCGTACCCACTGTCTGCAATTGCAGTTGCAGGTAGTGAACATATTCATGAACCTATTTTTCTGTTCAAAAACAGGAATTGCAGCATTTGCAGGTGCTGTAAATAGGCTAATAGATCGTTGCATTTGCAGATGCAATCGATATCATAAGGAGCAAAACCAAGGAAATTCTTTTGCATTTGCAGTTGCATTAGAAGATCCTCTCACGCTAGCTGTGGAAATAGCTTATCCGAATCAAGACTTGCCAACATCAGAAGCACCAGATGGTCCTGAACAAAGTAAGATTTCTTAATAGAAAAAAAAACCGACGAAATCATACCTGCGAGGCCAGAACTACATACTCAGATAATTTTTAGATGGGACAATTACTCATTAAAAGGACTAAAAGATTAAAAAAAAAACAGTATGATAGAGAAGTATCCACCAGCTGCCAACTGCAATGTTCTCCGACCATCAAAATTAAGGAAGAGAGTACTAAATCCTGCCAAGACAACTACTGTATCAATTACAGAAACACCTATAGTCCGTGGGATTTGTGCTTTAGCCCTCCCTTTCAATAATTTAATTAGCCAACCGTCTGAACTAGAATTATACGTTCAAAATTTGCAGAAATTAAAGGTAAACAGTTCAATAATAGAGTGGGTACAGGATTATAAAATCCCTTTCAATAGGACACCACTCCGGTTAGCAAAGTAGAAGACTACATAGGATGGCAAAAAATTTAATTTCAAAATACGCATTCTTGGGGAAAACTGATCTTAAAGATGCATATTTCCTTATCCTTATGCACAGTAGTCAAAAAAGTTGTTAAGATTCGTTTTTTGCAACGTACTATACCAATTCAATTGTGTTTCATTTGGTTTATGTACAGCTCCATATCTTTTCACAAAACTGAAACCAGTTGTAAGATATGTAAAATTAAAGGGTATAAAAACTGTACTCTACTTAGTCGATTGGCTAGCCATATATAATATATAAATTCCGAAAAAAGCGTAGTTATTCCCGCGCAACAATGCTCATTTTCGGGGTTTATACAAGAGAAAAAGAACCTACTGGCAGAACAGTCTATTATCTTTTATCCTGAAAAATACTTACTCACATCTCCTCGCAGAGAGAAACAACCATTGTGGAAGAAAATTTCCCTGGCTGTAGGGTAATTAGGAAGTCCTGAGAAATTAAACTGATTATTTTTTTTTGCAAACTATAGAACAGTGAAAAAGAAATCGATACGTATTTTTTTATTTCCACTAAAGATGAATATTACAAGAGCCATACCAGTTTTTAGTTGTATATATAGATATACTATGCATGGTGTGACGTAACAATTCATGTGTATTATGACGTCATAAGCACATCTCAAGGCGTTGTATCTGCCTCATTTTTCATGGGCTATCAAAATCAGCAATAATAAAAAAAAAACTTCCTCATTGTCAGTAGAGCCTTTCTATAACAAAGCGTACCTAATGAAGCGATAAGTCATTATTTCTTCATTGACAGATAGCGCCCTCAAATAATACGGAAATACTTACAATAAATGGGGGAATTTCTGTTTTTCTAAGCGCCAACAAATATATAACAAAACCGCAAACTTATTCTTGAGCTCCTAAACATTCAATTGTCTTCGGAGTCATCCTACTCTACCATGAACTCACACAAATCTGCACTTTCTCCAATATTGAATATTAAACAAAAGACGAAGTGGTTATAAAAAGGTTTCTCATTGGAACATTATTTAACATAAGACCCCCAAAACCAAAATATTCAATTACTTGGGATTCCTACCTAGTTCTACAGTGCTTAAAGAGCATGTACCCTCACGAATCCTTAAATCTACAAATCTAACTAACTTTAAAGCTAGTAACACTCTTAAATACTAATAACGGCACAATCACGGACAACCAGGAAGTAAAGATAGACAATATTTTTAAATATGAATACATAATTGAAATCAGATTCCGGGATAAAATAAAAGCAAGTGGCTTAAACAGGCTTCAACCTAATTTGATATTACCTTATTTTACTAATCAACCTGAACTATGTATAGCCACACTATTAGAGAGTTACATAGAACGCACAAAAGGAAAAAGGGTGCTACCAGTCACTAATAGGTGAATAGTTCGTTGTATTAGCAGATACAATCGATCGTGCCCTCCACTGTCTGCACTTGCAGTTGCAGCTAGTGAACATACCTATTTTTCTGTTCAAAAACAGAAATTACGGCATTCACAGAGACTGTAAATATGCTAATAGATCGTTGCATTTGCAGATTCAATCGATACCACAAGTAGCAAAACCAAAGAAAATGTAATACTCACTCACAAAAAGCCCTATCACCCAGACAACAGTTAAACCATTAGCAGATGGGTCAAGTTAATACTAAAAGCCAGCAGTATAAACACGGAAATCTTTGGGGCACAGAGCACGCGACACGGGGCAACTTCAGCAGCTCAAAGTATGGGAGTTACATTACAAACCATTCAGATGACAGCTGGCTCGACAGAAAAATCAAAAGTATTCTCAAAATTCTATAAGAAAACTTGCCGTGGTAATCCCACTGGATTTGCATCGTGTTTATTGAACCATAATATCTAAGGAATCATATAAATATTAAGCTACAATTATAACTTACTTACCAACCTGTTATCATTTTACATAAGAATATTGGTATAGTATTAAATATAAGTTAAAGGTTAATATCAGTTAAGCGTTAAACATGATATATGTACCTTCATTTGTGTGTTATTAAATCTAATGGTTATAAATTTGAATTTTAGTTTATAAAGAGGGCCTTACAAATCTAGGACTACAGAAATATCGCAATTTTCAGTTAATGTAGATTACATCGCAAATACTTTAAACATCTACAAAGTGTAATGAGGGACGGCGGAGATGCGAAGGATAATTATAAGATCAATCGACTTACCTGTAAGGAAGATCGATCGCAATTATCCGAGCATCTCCGCCGTCCCTCATTACAAACCCACCCAGTCTTTACCTTCTCCCTTTCACCCCAAATGCAATGTAATCAAAAATCTCACGAACCAAAATTGTAATGACGCATCAAGGCGATGAGCTCGAGCGGCTAGCCAGGGTCGGCTGAATCACCATGTTTTTAGATAACTTCTTTAAAAATGGTACCGATTGGGAAAAAGTTGTATACTACAAAGTGTAATGAGGGACGGCGGAGATGCTCGGATAATTCCGATCGATCTGCCTTACAGGTAAGTCGATTGATCTTATAATTTTCAATTAGCTTGCATGAACTAGAGTCAATCGTATTAAAGAGAAAATACGCTCAGATAAATATCCATGAACGTTGCTTTCAAATATTCGTTCAAGAAACAGTTCCATCTAAATTTCTGGGCTCATTTCAAGTTTTTTTTTCTTTATCAAAAATGATTATGAAAGTATTGATGTGGTTGATAATAATATTTTTGTGCGGAAATTCATAGTTATATTTAGCCGGATGTTATTTCTCTCTTCCCTCGAATTCGAACACCTTAGGTAAATTTTAGATAAATTTTATTATTCTATGAACTTTACGTTAAATGAAACATAACTGAACATGGTCGGTATTAAATAAAAGGTTAAGAACCCCTAAATGACATGGAAAAATAAATTGTCCTTCTTCAATAAAATATCCAATCTTCCTTTTACAGGAAAGATGTTTGCATCATCTGCCTTCTACGAGAAAGGTTTTCACCCCACAGTTGAGGACCAGGTAGAGCTGGCGAAACGAATTTCCAGCTCACTAAGTGACATCAGTAATCAAAGCAGTAAGGGACTACAGATGTATGTCAATAGAAAGAAGAGGTCTGTTAAGTGGATTCACGAAGGTGAAGGTGAGATTCTGTTTCATTTATATTATCTCTATAAATATATGTCTATAGTTTTTCACTTCACTGACATTGTTTTCATATAAAGAGCTAGTCTAAGCATCCATAGGGGAGTAATTACAAAGTTGTATACACTTTCACCATATAACATATTAAATATCATGTTTTTAGAAATGTTTACGAATAAAAGTAATTGTAAGTTTTGCTATTGGTAATATTTATGAGAACTGACAAATTAAAATTCACTAACAAAACAGAAAATTCTTAAATAACGTATACGAGTATAAAAAATAAACAAACAGGAAAATCAAACTGAATTAAATTGGTTAATGAATCAATTATTTAATAATATATTTTTCCAGAAATATGTAGGTAAAATAACATGGTGTTAACAAGGTTACAACTCATTTAATGATGCTTCTCGTGACAAGCAAAAAAGTTATGTTTTGTAGAATACGTCGACGATAACAGAAAGCAAGATCGATTTAAATTTTAGTGTGTAAAGCTAGTTCTGAATAGCATTTCTTATAGTTTTGTACGTTACAAAACACAACGAACTGAAAAAGCCCATTATAAGTATTTAAAATGCATATTGAAAAAAGTGTATCAAAGTAAGTTATGTAAGAATTATATAGGTACCAAATTATTTAATTAATGAGGTTAATGCATGGAAAACCTAAACTTTCAATTAGACATATACGCACTTCGGTTTCATTCTTGGTCGGGACAGCCTCGCGTAGCCAATAGGGGACACGTCGCTATCGTTCTGGGACCGTTGATTCTCTCAAGGAAGAATCTGACGTTCTAGCCAGGAAAAATCCTCATTCACGCCGATACTCAGGCCGGGGGAACCTGATGTTTCCGTGCGGCCATTTGTGCCTTTACCGTTCATGTTTCTACGCTTTTTGCAATAGTTTATAGTTAATAATAATATTAATAATAATAAAAACGTTTATTACTCACAATGATTACATCATAATACATAAATCACTTTAAATTCTCAAAAAAAAACAAAATTACTCTAACACAATCTAAGAGGAACAACTGGTGAGTAAAAAGCCCACATTTCAGACTTCTGCTCAAGGGCAGATTCTGTTCTCCCAATGCGGTTTAGAGAAAGAGCAAAAGAAAAAAAAGAATAGAAAAATAGGCCTGGTACTAGTAATTATTGACTATTACCTATACTAGCAGGGAAAGGTTATGTAGGAGGGGGTATAAAAGGAAGGAGAGAGGACTAAAAAAAGGAGCAACTATTGATGCTCAAACAAATGACAGTGCAGGGTCGGCAGCGTTAAATGGCAGACAGTTCAAGCACGAGGCAACATTGTATGAAAAGCATCTCTTAAAATATTCATTTCTATGGCTCGGTATTGTGATGGTGTTCCTACGTAAATTTAGATAGTGTACATCTCTTCGAAAACCAGTTTTATTGTAGAGGTACTGAGGTGTCTTAAATTTAATAATCTTATGGTATAAACAAGCAGCATGTAGACTAGGTCTGTTGAACATATTCAGCCATGACAGCTCATTAAGTTTATGTGATACTCCTCGCCTTCTTCTTATACCAAAAATAAATCGGATACAGCTGTTCTGAAGTTTCTGTACTCTACGTTTATCGAAATTATCCAAACATGGGCCATATATGTTATCGCATTGATTTAGATGCGAGAGAACCAGAGAGTCACACAAGTGTTTTTTTACATTTTTGTCGAAATAATGTCTATGAGGATATATTAATTTCAATGAGGCATATGCCTTCTTCAAAATGGATGATATATGGTGTTTAAATCAAAGCTGCGAATCCAAAGTCAACCCCAAACTTTTAGCTTTATCAACTATGGGCAGAGGTTGATTGTTTATTGTTATATCGAGAGAATTATTTATTTTTTGTAGATTATTTTTGCTGCCGAAAAGCATCACTAAAGATTTACTGGGATTAAGCTGTAATAAATGGTTATCAGATAAATTAAACAAGGAGTCCATATCAGAATTGATGCTATTAACAGCAATTCCAACATCCAGCGGGTCAAAAGAAAAGTACAATTAAGCATCATCTGCATAAAAATGATAATTACAAAATATCAGGTACATATCAAAAGTGCTAGTATATATACTAAATAGAAGTGGACCGAGTATACTGCCTTGAGGTACCCCTGAGACTACGTGTAAGAAATCAGAGATATCACCGCCTATTTTCACGCATTGATAAAAAAGATTTTATAATATTTGAAGCGCTTTCTGAAAATCCTATATAATGTAAAACTGATATTAATATTTTATGATTTATGAAGTCAAACGCTTTAGTAAAATCCAATAAAATTAATGCTGTTATTTTATTACTATCCCGAGCACATAAAACGTCATCAATCACATCGGCCATTGCAGTACCACAACCAAATCCCGGTCGAAACCCAGACTGTTTTAATGGCAAAATATTATTAAAATTGACATGGTTACGAACTTGCACTTCGAGGATTCTCTCCAAAATTTTAGATAGAGTAGGGAGTATGCTAATTGATCTGATTTGACTCATGCCATTAGGGTTGTTTACTTTGGGAAGTGAAGTAACGATTGCTTTTTTCCAGTTTTCAGGAAAATACGACTGCAAAATGCATTGATTAACAATATGAGTAATGCATTTTATAATATGTGGACAACAGAGAATAATTAGAGTTATATTAAGTTGATGATTACCAATGGCCTTAGTTTTAATTTGCCGTATTATTTTAAAAACTTCATCGTTACTCACGGTATTAAATGTCAACAATGATTCTACACTCTCTTTTGTATTGTTCATGTAAAATTGCAAAATATTGTCATTAGGTGGAGCGTTAACATTTACGGAATTAATAAAAAAGGAATTAAATTCATTTACATGCTTGAGCCTATCCGGAATTTCTCGAGACATGGAAGGTCTCAGCTTGTTAATCTCTTGCCACTTCTCTCTGCCTGAAATATTTTGAAACCGGTACCTGTAATAAACTTTTCTCTCAGTTCTAATTGCCGATGTAGTCAGATTCCTAAGTTGTTTGAAATACTGTCATTTGGCTGGTGATCTATTAATTTTAAAATCAGGAAAAGCGTTATCCCTAAGTGTCTGCATTCGTTTAATATCGTCGGTAAGCCAGGGCTGATATGGTCTATTACGAATTGTTTGACGCATAACTGGAGCATAAACATCAAACGATGTCAGTATCTTCGAAGTTAAGTAGCGTATTTTATCATCTATATTTTCAATTTCATAAATCTGATTAAAAGGAGTACTTGCGATGTCGCTCTCAAACCTGTTGATGTCTATGTCAACCTTCTAAAATATATTATCTTTGGAATTTTTTGAACTGATACAGCTTATACTTCAATATATCGATAAGTGGTCCGCAATTTGATAATCTAACACTCCTCTATCTACTATATGCTCTCAATTTGTGAAAATTAAATCTATAAGCGACACAGAATTTGCAGTCACTATGGTAGGATTTGAAATGATTTGCTCAAGACCAAACTGTTCAGTCATTGATAGTAGTTGATCACATTTTGAGTCACCCAATTTCAAAAGATCTATGTTAAAATCCCCCAAGAAGAATATATGATCATACTGAGAAAAAAAATCAACCAAACTTGTTGATAAATAAATTAGAGTCTGAGTTTGGTGGCTAATATATTACGCCGACAATAAAAATTTCTTTGTTAATAAAAATCTTCAACCATATGCTCTCCGTACAATCATCACTCTCCCTAAGCACAACCTCATACCTATGTTGGCTACGAATGTAAATTGCAACTCCGCCTCCCCGCCTACCATGTCTATTATTTCTTTCGACCACACAATTCTCCAGAGAAATAGCGTTACTGGAAATTTCAGAGTTCAGCCAATTCTCGGTCACGCCAACAATATCGTATTCGTTATCAAAATAATAATCCCGGAATGCAACAAAATTTGGCAGAATTGAACGGACATTAGTATGTGAGATGTTAAACGTCATTTAAAATAACAAAAATAAAAAAAAAATAGTTTGGGTTAACACAGGGAAAAATATTGGATAGGAGAATAGAGGAATATGAGAAGAATTGAAAGGGAAAGAGAAGAAAAACAAAAAAAAATCTATCTATGCAGAAATAATATGAGAAAGTAGCTCCAAATCTTGCAAATGTTGCAACCTTCTAACATACAAAAAAATATTATGTATCATTTTTAATGAAAACGTGTTCTCACGTTCATTATTTGATCAGTATCACTAAATCAGTCAAACTGCTTCAGCGAAAATGACAAGTCAGAACCCCGCTTAAAGCGGGGTTCTGACTTGTCACTTTTGCTGAAGCAGTTTGACTGATTCAGTGATACTGATCAAATACTGAACTTGAGAACGCTTTTTCATTAAAAATGATCAGTATAATCATACTTTCAGTTAAAGTGAAAACTAGTTCTGCTTTTATTCATTTTGGCTGATCATTATCTAATAATGAATACAAACTGTAGTGTAAGAAATAAGTTAGAGTGATGTTATCCATAGAATCTCAGCCATAAAAGTGTCGCGG
>MU186355.1:39695-63167 GCA_016904865.1 Pissodes strobi
AGTTTTAATCATCTCCTGATGATGCTAACATGGTTAGCGAAACGCGCGTCGAGTGCAAAAATTCTGTTTCGGTATTGTGGATAAAGCTCTGTTTTAGTGCATGTTGCCGAAGGTTCCAAACTCCAACATAGTATCCATTCGAATAATTATCACTTCGAATAATTGTCCATTTGAAAAACTGTCCTGCGAAGAACTGTCTTTCGGAAAATTGACATTCGAAAAACAGTTCTAGATTCATTTTTAACTTTCTAGCATTTAACATGGCTTTGTCAACAAGATTTTTGTCTTCCGACAATAAAGCATGTTTTGACTTTGATTTCGAGTATGGCAAAGAAACTTCAAACAACAAATATTAGCCAAATAATGTATCCAATTAATTTAATAGGCTATTTCTTGGATGAAGGGTAGTAGGGATAGATGGTTCGATGTGCCGCCACCGCTTTGGGTAGAGGTTTGCTACGCATAATTCGCGAGGTTTTCAGTGACTTGGGCTAAGTCGTTATTATTAGCCGTGTGACGCATGAAGAACCGTGCCGCTTCAAAAATTCCTGGCCATGACGTCACCTGTCAAAATTTCGTTCACTTGAACTACACAATTTTAATGACTTCTGTTAATGTCCAGTACCTTCATTCTTCAGAAATTTTGACCATATTTCGACACTGATAATCATCCTCAAGGATTTGACCATGCAATGTCATCTGTCGAAATTCCTGTTTGTTTTACCCTCTCCAAGCTCGGTCGCTGGGCCCCAGTATCAGTCATTTCGAAATAGATAAAACGGTGATTGCTAACGGATTCTTCGTCTAGCAACTGCCAATTCCTAATAGTTTTGGATGTCTTCTGTGAAGAGCAAGAAACATCAATGAAAGATTCGCTATTACCCCTGGAAAATGTTGGTATTCTCGCTATATTGAGAATAACCATATCTGTGACCGCAAGCCACTCTGCGAAATACTCTCCCCTAGGATCTGCTATGTTTGACCCCCCACTGAGGAGATTTAACATTTAATTCCCCCAGAACCATGGTATCTTTATCTTTCCCTCTACTGTCTCCCATTATGTTATCTACTCTTTTCTTGAATTCATCCTAGCTGATATTTGGGGAGATATAACAGCAGTATATATGGCATATATAAAGTCTAATTCCTTCAGTAATCTAAAGCTATAATTTTTAAGCTCTGTGATATTTAAAACTACATACATAAAATAATTTCACATCTCAGCAGCTTCATTGCTCGCTCACTTAACAACATAACCGTGGAAAGGGGGAAACTTGAGCAACATGAGGTGGCGGCTTCTAAGAAATCTAGCCAATCAATAGCATCAAAAGATATAGTCAGTTGTCCTTCTGGAAGATTTATTATTTTACTAGTTATTTCCATACTCGGCAACAAGCCTCGAGCGAAGTTCCACAGCAATTTCAAAGTTCTTGAGAGTTGGATAATGGGTCTTAGCTAAAAATTCAGTTTCTTTCTTAATTTCTGCATTACTTCTTAAAATCATATGGTATAAATACCTCCAATACGATGGTGAACAGGTTGAGTTTAACACCTAACCCTAGTCATTTATCAGATTTTCAGCATTGAAACTCGAAATAGAACTATAACTTGACATGGTTTTTAGCTAGATGCCTATTATACACGACTGAAAAAGATATATAAGAAAGTTGAATTTATATAGAGAAATTCCCCAGGCTACAAACCATACAATTGCATATTAATTTTATTATAAGAATGATTCGAGAGGGAATAATTTTAGGTTCAAGTTCTTCCAACATTTACAGGATAGAATTTTGGAATTAATTAATTACATTACACATTTTTTAAAGGTTGTTTTATATCAATCTCGTTATGGTTCATTACAATTTCAGTTTCTCAAAATTGTATTGATGTCCTGTATTCATAGGACATTCATCGTGCTACTTGATTCTCACATCAGACGGCTGTTCTATGATAATAATAATTTGTAGTCTGCTTACAAATTAAAATATGCAAAAAAATGAATTTACGACAGTATATTTAATTCTTCATGTCTTCATCGGGGTATATGCCAAATTGAAAACATTGATTGAGGTTGAAGCATAGCATAAAGTAAGCATGATAACATATTCTTGACTATCAAAAGCATGAGTCTTGGTCATGTCTTGATTGGAGAGTCTCGGTGTGCCCTAATTGTCGAGATCCAGACTAGACCTAACTAGTTTGCTCTTGCCTAAGCAATGTTTCAATTCTAGGGCATCGATCCACTTCTGTTGGTAGTGTGAAATCAAATATCACAACATTCACATCTACTTATTAAATTTAATTTTATCGCTAGATATATAGTCCAACCCTGCATCGTAGGATAATTTTCTAACTAATACATGGTATCAAAAATAGAACCAGATAAACTGGCTGGCCGTATTAACAAACGGTCCAGTAAAAGAGTATTAGTGCTAATCGGTACCGCTCAATTATTGCGCATTTCTACTTAATCTTTTCTATTTCTAATTTTAGTTTTTCTTTTTAATTCGTTCAGAGAAAATAAGGTTAGTTACTTGTTGACTAAGACTGCTAAATGTTCCTGTTTATGTCTGTTGTTCGATTTAGTTCCGAATGTTTTTATTAGACTGTATTAAGGCCAATATTATTTGAAATATTATATTAGATAAATGTCTGTCCCAATGGTTGCCAGTCATTAGTGATAATGAGGAATCGTTTTGTCATCCGTTGTTCAATCCAAGCAGATAAAAACTGTAGACTACGTCATTTTTAACCTAAATTATGCTTTTAAAATTTTCCGCTCAAATGTTAATAAGGTTCCTCGTTATCGTTCCTAGTGCTTTCGTTTTTGTACATAAAAAGGTCTAAGATATCTTTTTTGCTTAAACCTGTATTATATAGCATTGATTTTGTATTAAAAAAAAAATTAATTCCAAAAGTGCACGATATATCAAAGGCTAATATTAAATCGTCTTTGGTAAAGCTATTTCTGATTCTTTTTTAGATTGAGATGAAATTGAATAATGGCTTTTGATTATTAACAATATAAAAAGACTGGCTAATCGAAAGACACGATGGAGTCATTAAGTATCTGGAAAAAGTAAATGCAAAATTTGAAAATGCTGGTTTTCTATGAAATGTGATAATATTATTACAATTATGGAGCTATTCATAAAAAATAGCCACCAAGGGATTATTATAGCTCTAAAGTTTTGCTTGAGTGGATCATTAATATTTCTTGTATTAAAAGATAATACTTAGTTCCTACAATGGAAATGTTTTACTCTAGGCTATTTTGAGACCTGTTGGCACTTGATTACAAAATTAATTGATACACTATCCAGAGCATGTGGAGTACATACCTAGAATTCTCAAAAGGCTGGATGCATAAATAAATTGGTCACATGCAACAAAAAAAAAGTAGTTATCTATTTATTCTGACGAGTAATCAATTAAAATTTAATTTCTTTAGTCCCATTGCAAGACGTTTTGTCGAACAATAAGGAAACACATTTCGTGTATGCCTCTGGTTATGTCAAAATTATTTTTGTCTTTGAAAAGTAATTTAGTGTGCAGCATGTACAAAAGGTATTCAGCATCTTTACATGAAAGTAACCACTATTTAATATTTTCTGTTTCAAAATTGTGCATTTTAAAATTGCCCCACAGAAAAATTCTTTTAGCGGACAGCTCTGCTGTTGTTAGTTTGGGTTAGACATTAACAAACAATAAGACATTTCTTATTGTTTGTTCGCACCGTAAAGACATTTTTGAATAATATGAAATTTGGAATTTAAAAAAAAGATTTGTGTTTCATACACAAATTAATTAGTCTTAGATTCTTAGAGTCCGTTTTTTATTTATATGTTATCTAATGGCATTGTACTTGCTTATCCCATGAGCTAACTGGTGATATTCAAACTTGAAACCATAAAAGCCGGTACGAGTTCATGCATTTTTAGTGCATTTTAAAATCGGCTACAAAATTGGGACACTCTTGCCTGACCGCATTTTTGCTGCACAAATAGACCATGGTCACTTTTTCGGTCAAGTTGCCTGGCATTTTCACCAAGTCCCTCGTTTTTATGGTAGCTACAGTGACAAGGATGCCATAACTGCTGACCGCTCTTTTTAACCTTCTTTGCTTATTAATTTTATATGACAATGGTTTGGTACTGTTTTAGTAGAGTAAGCAGCTTTGCAAATTATTGAAATTTAATTAATTCCTCTAAATAGATTCTAAACAACACTTTTTACTTACACGTTTTATTTCGCCAATATTATTAGAGCCACTAATATTTTCACCATATACTTTAAACCTTCGCCAGTACATACAGTCATCATAGTTACATAACATATATGTATCCATGTTACGTAACATCATGACTACCTCTGCCGCCGCACGCCACTCGCCTTGCAGGGTTGCCACGTCCTCGCTTATTTCAGAGTTACGTCGCCTATAAAATTTTACATTCGGCCATCCTCCAACAACTAATGCTCTCATAAAATACGCTCTCTCATAGTTCGACCTGACTACGTTACAGTCCTGGCTGTCAGGATTGAAAGGGTCAATAATGTCGCGGCCTGCCCTTGTCCTCGACTCCATACAATCCGAACTACAACCGGAGTCCGCCCTTTTTCTACACGCATGCTCTACTACCGCCTGAGGAACGCTCTCACATGAATTTTCATCTGTCCTGTTGACCTTGGTACGAGCAGTACCAACGGTCGCCTCTTGCTTTGTCGCCTTTACAGCAATCTGCTGGATACTACCTGCCAAACCGCCTTTCACCAACTTATGTACCATGGAGACTGTTTCATCTTCCATAGCCGATTCGCCAACGCCGTGGTCGCCGTCGCTCAATCCTAGCTCGAGCTCTAACTCGTCACTTCTACCTTCCTCCATCGGCAATCACTTAAAAAAAACGTATTTAGGCACCGGTAAACACAGGATAAGCATGAACGAAACAGTCAAACGACAATTTCAAAAAGAAATACAAAAACAAACAGGACATAATGAGCAAACAAGACCGATACCAAGAATGGAAAGCATTGAGAAATACTATTAAGATGACAGCAGGTCGCCTTCAACAAACAGATAACGCCATAAATCGGCCAAACAAACCCTGCGACCATAGAAATAATTAACAAACGAAAAGAAATGAAATGGAAGGGTACTTTACCGAAAGAAGACTGTGACCTATACAAGAGACTAAGTAAAAAGATACAGATACAATGCAGACAAGATAAAAACAACTACATTAAAAAAATATGCAGGGATATAGAGGAACATCAACTCACCTATAACACCAGAGACTTGTATAAAAAAGTAAGGGAAATAACACGCAGATTCAAACCAAAGACTTCCACAAATGAGGACAAGGACGGAAAGATCGTATGGGAAGATGAAAAAGTGATCGAGCGATGGAGACAATATTGCGAGGAACTATACACCGAAGAAACCAAAATAACGGTCGAACAACAAAAAGAAAATATACAATTTGAAATGGAGCCCAATATTCTTAGGTCTGAAATTGAGGAAGCCATAAAAAACCTAAAGCTAAATAAATCCTCAGGAACAGACGCAGTCCCTGCTGAATTCATAAAAGCACTAGGAGACCCGGGAATTAAAATCTTACATGATATATGTAATAAGTTTTGGCAAAGTGGTCACTGGCCTAAAGACTGGACAACGTCTGCATTTATTCCTATTCACAAAAAGGGATCTACCAAAAAATGTGAAAATTATCGAACGATATATCTAATTTCACATGCAAGCAAAATTCTGCTTAAAATAATAGATAGACGGCTGCAAAACTACATAGAGAGACAGATCCCTCCAGAACAAGCAGGCTTCGTTAAGGGAAGAGGGACTAGGGACCAATTATTTAACAGTCGCCAATTAATCGAGAAAGCCCGGGAGTTCAATACTCTAATCTATGCTTCATAGATTACAAGAAGGCGTTCGATTGTGTTCGATGTAGTAGTCTTTGGAATGTATTGAAAGAAATGGGAGTCCCTTTTCATCTCATATCTCTGATCAGCAACCTATATGGAAATAACAGCGCCATAGTTAGTATCGACAATAAAACGCTTACGGTGAATTCATAATGAGACGAGCCCTAGAGAATTTTGAAAGAGGTATATCAATCAATGGTAGAAAGATTCATAATCTCAGTACGCGGACGACACTACCCTAATAACAAGAGATGAAGATGAGATGATTACACTTCTTGATCAGGTAGCAAATGAAAGCCGAGCTCTAGGTCTCGAAATTAATTTAGACAAGACCAAGCTAATGGTCATTGATAGGAGTAACACCATACAGTTAAGAAATCTGCAAAATAGAATTCAAGTAATAGAGGAACTCATCTCTTTAGGATCGCTAATAAACAGCAAGGGAGGGTGTGAAACAGAAATAAGAAGACAGATAGTATTAGCCAGGACAGCAATGTCAAACTTATCCAAGATATGGAAAGATAGATGCATAACCAGAAACACTAAAAGAGCCCTGGTAAACACCTTAGTGTTTTCGATATTCTCATATGGTTCCGAATCCTGGACAATAAAGTCGAGTAACAGGCAACGAATAGATGCATTTGAAATGTGGTGCTGGCGGAGGATGATTCGCATACCCTGGACTGCACATCGGACCAATGTGTGAGTATTAAGCGAATTAGGAATCTCAGATCGATTATCCACCAGTTGCCGACGTCGCATTCTGGGTTACTTCGGACACATCACCATACGAGATCAAGAGAATCTAGAAAGACTTATCGTGCAGGGCAAAGTGGAAGGTAAAAGGACAAGAGGAAGATTTCCATCATGATGGATAGACCAAATTAAAGAAATTACAGGGCAAACCTTGCAGACAAATTTAAGAATAGCGGAAGACCGACAGCTAGCAGTGGAGACAATCGACCCATCTATGCTCATAGACATGATGTCACTACTCTTTAGTAATGAAGATACGACTAAGAAGAAGAAACACAGTTAAAATACGCCACAATTCTTGCAAGAAGAATCAGCACACGCACTTATAGTGACTTTCTCAAAAATTGTCTAATGTCAATCCACTGTTAAGAATAGCAAAAAACGCCCGCCAATTGTGAGAATTTTTGTGATACCACCACTTCACAAAGAAAGGAAGACGCCACCGTGCTTCAACTCGCCGAAATCGCGTTTTTCACCGTTTTCCACAACAAACAACAAAATCCGTAGGTTATACCGACTTCTGATCTGCAAAAAAACAATTTTTGCTAACACGTTTTATTTCGCCAATATTATTACAGCCACTAATATTTCACCTTACACCTTAAATATTCGCCAGTACAGTCATCATAATTACATAACATATGTATGTTACGTAACTTCATGACTCCCTCTGCCGCCGCGTGCCACTCGCTTTGCAGGGTTGTCACATCCTCGCCTATTTCAGAGTTACGTCGCCTATAAAATTTGCTGGTTACAAGATGTTAGAAACTTTAAACCAAGTACTTACCCAAAACAGATTTCGATTTTAGTATATAAATAAAGAAGCCCTTGTGACCAGCTTTCCGAAAAAGTAATCAAACTCAATAAAAACGCGTGCATACACGAATAGGGTGGCTATATCCGAAAGTATTAAAACTGTGCATGAAAAGCTCTTGAAATCAGCTGATGGGAGTAAAATTGCAAACAGTTTTTAAAAGGCATGAATGCGGATCGGCCTTAAGATTGACATTTCTTCTATTCACAAAGTCAATCAGAAATAATCAAAGAACGTTTGTTTTACCTTCTTTAAAGAGCGGAAAACATATTCAATACAATTCTCACATCCCTTCAGCATATTTCCGATCCCTTCCTGTGCTATTTTAGGTTAATAACAAAATACTTCTTCTAATAAAATCAAATAAGTAAATTAAAAAAGGCTCCAAAATTAAAACAAAAAATATTGATTTTGCCGTACGCTTTCGACAGAGGAATACGCAAATACAATGTAACCTATTTTCCCTTGTTACCTTGTGATTGATTGCCTTTGGCTCCACAGATGATTGCGCTTGTTTTGAATTGGTATAGAGCCTCTTCGGCTCTGGCTCCAGGATGTAAACAGCACAAGTGCTAGTTTAGTGACCGTAATGAATTAGCTAGATATTCTCGCCGTTTCGATAAGCAAGTCTGCTAACGTTTTCAAGAATAAAGGAAACTAAAAATGAAAATGGTTAGCAAATACAATAAAGCAGTAAAAAGCTCTTGCAGATTGTCAATTTTTGAACTGACTTTGACAAGATGACAATTATAATGTCATAATTAATTACTGGTTAACTGGTCTTTAGTGTGATATTGAGGTGTTATTTGGTAAATTAATATGTTTTTGAAGTTTTATATATCTATAATTTGGTGTTATTCGCTTATGAAGAATTTAATGATTTTTGTTGAAAGTTGAAAGGTAAATTACATTATAATCCGAATTTTATCAAATTCCGACTGTGAAATCTAAATGTATATAAATTCCGACTTTGATGTCCGAATTTTATAAAATTTCGACTACCTATGACATCCACATTTTATCAAATTCCGACTTTCAACTGCGAGTTTCATTAAATTCTGACTTTGAAGTCCATAAATTTCTTAAATTCCGTCGTTGAACTCCGAATTTCAATAAACACTGACTCTGAAGTCCAAATCGTATTAAATGTCGTGCCGTCCCTGCTCATAGCACGTATAAATAACCGTTAATAAAGTAGATGCATTTTTTGGAAATATCCCTTCAATTTAATCAGTTAAAAGTGGTTAAGTAGTTGGAACAGACACTTAGAACTGCGGATATTGTATAGATTTCGAAAAGCAGTGTTGTTTTGCCGAAAAAATCTCCTAACTATCGAATATTTTGGTAATATATCTCCAGTGTTTTTATTGTGTTCGTGTTGGGTTCGGACTGTCTGCATGGAGAAGAGCTGAAGCTTAACAAAATATTACATTGAAGTTTTTATTTCGCTAAAATGACGGATCTTAAATTTAAATGTCACAAAAATAGACCTGCTCCATATTATGTATGTATACAGTGTGCTGATATAATGCACAAGTCATGTGCAATATCAGGTAAGCAAATTTACAAAGTTATTAAGCATGGACTAATAATATGTAATGACTGTAAAGGGGAAGAAAGCTTGGATACAAAGTTCAAAGAACAGAAAAACATATTGGAGCAATCAATACAAGATCTTTGTCTTGAAGTCGAAGAAAGAAATAAATATATAGCAAGAATATCCACCAGTAACAATGCTCTAATAACAGAAGCGCTGAACACTGAAATGGAGTTAACTAACAAATTGGAGGAGCATCAGAGATTATTAGAAGTAGCAAAAAATGCGATTGAAGAACTAAAAAGAGAATTAGCTTGTTTTAAAAGCAGACAGTATCAAAGCATAGGAGTACAGGCAGGAATAAAAACAAAAAACTCATCAGCGCAAGCAGTTAGTCAAGTTAAAGAAATAGGCACACAAGTAAATATTACAAGTAAAAAAATAACTGTAGCAGAAATAGAAGTTCAAACAGAAAAGATACAATGTGATTTAAACCCAAAAAATCTGAACATAAGTGACAATTCTCAGGTAAGAATTTTTGAGAAAACACTTGAACAAGAACTTGTGAGCTTAGATAATAAAAATACGAGCGAAAACAGCAAAATCGAGATTTATCAATTAGCTAAAGTGTTTATATTGGCGGACGAGATGGGTAAGAATGTTCGTGGATTCTTAGACGAGCATAATCTTATTAAAAGTAAATTCCGGGTGGAATCGCTACTTAAACCAGGTGCTACCTATGACAAGGTAATTGAAAATGCAGAAAGTGTTACCAGAAATATGACAAAAAAAGACTACCTTGTGATCATTGCTGGAAGTAACAATTTTACTAGGGAAACAAGGTACCCCTCCATCAAGAATATTTTGTCTATGCTTAGAACCTGTGGTCATACAAACATTATTATTACGGGATGTCCATACAAATATAACAATGCTAATAGGTTTAACATAGATAAATTTAATCAGAAATATGAAAGTTTCTTGCAAAAAGTAAATAGCTATATTCCTGGACAAATAGATTTTATAAAAGTAACATCAAAGATCAACTTAGTGGATACTAGGACTTTAAGCTATGAAATTGCAAATTGTATCTGTAGACCTAAGCTACCTAAAAATCTAGTTTTTCTGAAAGCAACGGAATTAACAAATAACGAACAACTATTAACAGAAAAAAATACAGTCACAATACCTGAAGCTGAATTCAATATAGAAATGACGATGCCTGATGATGTGAAGAATAATTTGGAAGAAAATAATACTGTCCCTTTTTTATATCCGCGCCTATCTCAAATAGTGTTAGATCCCATGTAGAAGAAAATTTTAACCTTATAGTGCATAACTGCCAAATTTTAACCCATGACAAAATTAACAGTTTAGTTATTGATTTTTTGACAAACAAAAGTACTAAATTTTTATGCCTGACTGAAACTTGGTGTACTATTGAAAGTGTGGATTTTGTGCACTTACCAAATTTTTATAAGGGTTCATCTTTCTGTAGAAAAATGGGAAAAGGGGGAGGAAACGGCATTTGGTGTAAGACTGATGTTACTTGTACGGATATGTGCTTAGACAGTTTCTGCGTGGAAAATGTTTTCGAAGTTTCTGGTATAACATACAAGTTGGATAAAGGTACGAGGGTACTAATTGTTTGTTATCGTCCACCGGGATTTGGTAATTTTAGTGAATTTTGTGATTATCTTTATAACTTTTTGGACTATATTTTTAGACCTAATTTAGATATAACTATTGTTGGAGATTTTAATGTAGACCCTAGTAGAGATAAGAGGTTTTACTTAGATATGCTTAATGTCATGTCCAGTTTTAATTTGTTTAATAATCTTAATGAACAAACCAGGAATCGGTATCAGTTGGATCATGTATTTTGTAATCACAATATAATAATAAAAACCAAAAAAATGGAATATTCAGACCATAAGACAATTATGTGTAAATTAGATTTCGCTCACGGTAGCCAGCAGCATGTACTTGTTAAGAGAGATTTTAGTGAGGCTAACATAGGAGAATTTTGTGAGGAGATCAAGCAGGAATCCTGGAGTAATACTTTTATTGAAGTTGACTTTCAGACAGCATTTGATAATTTTCATGACACATTTTCCTTTTATTTTAATAAATGTTTTCCACTTAGAAAGTTGTACGTGCAAGAAGGTAGGAATTGGGTTACAAGTGAGGTTAAAATGTCCAGTAACAACTTGAAATCGCTTTATCAGATGCAGAAGCACAACCCAAGTCTTGTTAATTATTATAAAAAAGAAAAAACCAAACATTCATTCCTGGTTAGAAATACAAAAAAGAATTATTATCAGAATAAGGTTGACAAATCGGAAAATATGACTAGGTGTGTATGGGGTATTGTAAATGAAGTAAACAACAAAAAACAAAGCACATCAAAACACACGAACATAGAATTAAATATTAATGGGGAGGTAGCTGGAGATAACAAAGTAGTAAGTCAATATTTCAATACTTTTTTTGTTGAGGCACCGAAGAAAGTTATAAAAAATATTCCCTTAACAAATAGAGTAATAGAGGATCTTTATTTTAATCAGCATTCTTTTTTTCTCAATAAACTTACTGAAGAAGAAATTTCAAAAATAATAAATCAAAAACTCAAATCAAAATATTCAACTGGCTTTGATGATATTCCTAGTTTTCTTGTTAAAAGATGTTTGAGTGAAATCGTTGCACCTCTGACATATTTAGTAAATAAATCTTTTGAGTGTGGTACTTTTCCTGAAAAATTAAAGATAAATAAAGTTATTCCAATACATAAAAAGGGAGAAAAAAGAAATGCAAGCAATTATAGGCCAGTTACCTTAACTTCACCACTTTCCAAAATTTTTGAATATTGCTTTTTACATCATTTTGAATCGTTCTTAACAAAATATAAAATTATAAGTGAAAATCAATTTGGGTTCAGAGCAAATATGTCAACTATGGACGCCGTGGATCTGATAGTAAGTAAGATCGTCTCCCACATGGAAGATGGTGAATGTCCGGCTGGAGTTTTTTGTGACCTTAGTCGAGCGTTTGATTGTGTGGATCAAGATTTGCTTTTGCAAAGATTTTTTAAAATTGGTATTAGAGGTACTCCTTTAAAGTGGACAGAATCATTCCTGAAACAACGGAAACAGTATGTATGTGTAGAAGGTGTGAATTCAGAGTATGCTACTGTGGATTTGGGTGTTCCTCAGGGGACTGTGTTGGGTCCTATCTTTTTTATTGTATACTTAGATGCAATTAATAATAATATAAATAAATGTGTTGATGAGTGTAGTTTGGTAAAATTTGCGGATGATTCTGGTTTTGTAACGAGTGACTGTAACACAGTATGCCTTGAAAATAAATGCAATAATATTATGGCGAATTTGTCTAATTGGTTCTCAAATAACTCACTGTTTTTAAATGTTGATAAAACCAGTTATATAAGATTTCACCATCCTCAAAACCGGAATGATCTGTCAATAGATATAAATGTGAGCAGTGGCAGTGTTAAGACTGCTGATTCAGTTAACTTCTTGGGGATCATCATTGACAAACACCTCAACTGGAAGGATCAGTGCTCAAAAATTATTTCTATTCTTCACAAAAGCTGCTATTTATTTAGAAATTTAAGACTGGTTCTTTCTTTGAATCAATTAGTTTCGGTCTACTATGGAAAGATTGACAGTATACTACGGTATGGGTTGTGCTTCTGGGGTACTTCTTCAGAGGCGAAAGATGTATTTATTGCTCAAAAGCGAGTAATAAGAAGTATGGTTGGTGTACCACAAACACATTCTTGTAAAGACATTTTTAGATCATTGAATTTATTAACGTTATTTGATTTATTAATATATGAAATGTCAGTTTACTTCTATAGAAATAAAAATAAATATAAATCTCATTTTGAGGTACACCACAGAAATACAAGAAATGAAAATAATTATGTTATTCCTTTTAGAAGTAGTAGTATAGGTATGAAGCTACCGAATACGTTTAGTGTTAGGGTTTTTATGAGACTACCAGCAGATATAAGATCAGCAGAAAGTATTAGTATATTTAAAAGTAGACTAAAAAGGTTTTTGAATAGCAAAGTCTTATATTCGCTGGAAGAGTATTTTGAGTAACATTTTTATCTACATTGTTTGTTTGTCTAGTATTTATGTTTTTTTTCAATCGTTATATATTTTATTTAATTAGTTGAGGTTTTATTTTAATTTATTTTTAAGACCAAATAGCAAATATGCTATGTACTATACTCCTTTCTTTTGTTTTTTGTTTTAACTTTTGTACCTATGTACCTTTTTAAATATGACGTGTTCCATACAATTGTATAATTGTCAATAGGAAAATAAAGAGATACTTTACTTTACTTTACTTTACTCTAATATTATTAAATTCCGGCTATGAAGCTCGAATTTAATAAAATTACGACTTTAAAGATCGACTTTTATTACATTCCTACTGTGAAGACCCCGGCTTTTGTAAAATTATAGGTTAACTTCCTTCCAACAAAAACTTTCCGAAGGCGACCTTTTTGTGATATATTCAGTTTCAAATTACTTTCGCCTGGTAGTAGTGCCTATGGTAAAATAATTATTGGATGTAGCCCCCATAACAGAAATAATAAACATAATGAGGTAATCCGCCTATTTAAAATATTATTTCATTAGCCCTCATACATTCAATTTTGAGACACCCTATATATGGATGTAGAGAAAGAAAAAAAGAGAAAAACAAGTCATAAATTGAAGTCGGATTTTGCGAGATTTTTTGGAGGGGATCCGAAAGCGTATCGCTCAAAGACGGAGATAGATAGCCAAAAGCCGGCGCAGTGTATGGTTTATTTTGGTGAATTGTTTTGTTTCTGTGCTTTAACATGTCATTACAGGTCAGTAAAATTTATAATATTGATATTAACATAATTTGTACAAGTATTTATTTTATTATCATGGATAATTCATATTTGATGGCATAATATGTGTACATATTTACTGAAATCGTTTTATGCTGTGAACAACACTGCTTTAAATGAAAATAGAAAATGTATTATTTGCGCTTTTCGTGCTAGGATTTAAATTTTAGTATGACTGAGAGTTTACGCAAGGGCCTTGATGAATCTACTAACCATTTCCTACCCTGACGGGAGAGTATCCTAGTTATAAATATAGTGATCATTCTAGAGATATTGGCCCAAATTGCAACTAAATAGCTGGGTAGCCTTCGTAATCCAGGACCTCAGTACCTTCCAGCTGCATCTGGCTAACTAACAACAATCCCTTCAGTTTTAAATGTATTGTTGCAAATATGGAACTACGAATTGTGGCATAGGAGACAGTAATTTAATTTTTCTTATACTAATAAACGTTATACAGCATAATTCGGTTAGAAATTTAGATCGAGGGTTTCTCTGCCATACTCTTTTCCCTCGTGAATTCCAGGTTGAGTCCGGCACGTTTTTCTCTAATAATTTGGCATGCTTTCTCTAATAAATTAGGTGTATTAGGAATCTGTGTTTTAATTTACATGACACACCTTTCCCTCAATTTTCCATAATTTTGTAACTGTCGGACGCATTATGAGTAAGTAAAATTGTGCAACACAACGTAGTGATTGGTTATCTTTTTAATCTATTTTGACGGTCATTGGCAAAATAAAGACAAAGCGCAACTTATATCATTCAACTATGTTGAACAGGCCCGGTTATGTTATACTACAATAATTAAATATTTATTGCTTTGGTATGCTAGTGTTTGATCAGTGGCGGTTGGTAGGTAAGTGCTGCGGAACTGCAGAACCACCAAAATTCTCCTATATAATAAATATAAAATCTAAAGCAGAAAAATATAAAGCCACCTTAACAACAAATAAATAGCATGCATCGCATCTAAACACTAAATAGCAGAAAAATATAAAGCCACCTTATACTGGCGTCACGAGCCGAACTATGAATATGCGTCGCATCGCTCTGCTTTGTTTTCCTACGCTTGTCGCTTCATTGCTTATTTGGTCTATTGTTTCTGACTGCGAACTAGATACGATACCCCCGCATGTTCCCGCGCCGCCCCTTTTCCTCACTTTTAACCGCCGAAATTAACGCAAAATTGTGCTGCATTCGGGCAGAACATTTCAGGGTTGTTTTTCGCAAGTTTGCATTGTCGGCTGTCTGCTTATTTTAGATTTATTTCCGTATGTTATGTGTTTGGTATTTGCCGTTTAGATTGATATCTTATTGTGTCATCCGAATCGGTATATTAAAATGGATATCATTTATAATCTAATCAACGTTAAACCTTTTTTTAAATACTCGTTTGAAGACAAAATAGAACTGAAACAAAGGGGACGTCCACTCCCGGATATTACGATTGAAAAAGGAGGATCCAGTCGTGGAAAAACTTACAAAAGACAGTTTAATCGCGATATTTATGCCAGAAACGGATGGGTATGCGGATGTAATAAAAAAAATGCGCTTTTCTGTTTCCATTGCGTACTATTTGGAGGTGACAAATCGTGGACATAAGTCGGTGTAACGGATTTAGTGCATTTGAGTGACAAAAGAAAAAACGTTACACATGAAAACATCACGTGCACAATCAAATGGAATATGCATTATTAGGTTCTGTAAATATTAGGGAACAACTTGATTCCGCATATTGGACAAATATTCAAAAACAATGAAAATGTAAGTAGAAATAGATATATGCTTCCAAAAATTATAGATTGTGTTAAGTTTTGTGGTGTTTTTGAATTGGCCCTTAGGGGACATGACGAAACAGAAAAATCTAATAACCCTGGAATTATCCGTGGCCTAATAAATTTTACTGCTGAATTGGACAAGACTTTAGCACAACATTTGGAAAAATCAACAGTTTTTAAAGGCATTTCCAAAGGAATCCAAAATGATATTTTAGACTGCATGTTAGAAGTATGCCATGATCGAATTTTGGAAGAAATTAGTGAATGTCCATATGCATCTGTCATGGCCGATGAAACAACCGATATTTCAGCTAAATCGCAAATGGATATAATACTCAGATATTGCCGAAATGGACAGCCAGTAGAACGTTTTTGGACTTATTTAGTACCTTCAAAATTAATTGCAGAGACTTTAGCTGAGAACATTTTAAGTGTTTTGGACATTACTCTAAAAAATTCAAATGACAAACTAATTGGTCAAAGTTACGATGGAGCACCTGTCATGTGTGGACGGCATACTGAGGTTCAAGCCCGAATCAAGGAAAAATATCCTTTTGCACACTTTGTGCACCAATTAAATTTAATAATGTCTAAAGCTTGTTCCGATAGTTATCAGGTTAGACTTTTTTTTGGAAATTTGAGTGAAATCCCCACCTTTTTTAAAAATTCACCACAACCGGTTGCAGTGAGACAAAACTGTGCAAAAAATATTTATTCATGACGCTCCAACTCGCTGGAACTTCAATATTCGAACTGTCAATGTTGGTTTTGAGCATCTTTTATTGATTGCATGGAAGAGATAGAAGAAACTTTTGATAATGCCACCATTTGTAGTTCAGCATTTTCCATTCGACGGATTCTTACAGATCAAAATTTTTTATTTGGGTTAACTTTTTTCCATCACATAATACCTCATGTAGGAAAATGTATGTATCGAAACCTATTTTTTTAATGAAATATTTTTGCTGGGCGAATTTCTAATTCACCATTTTAGGCCGTTTGACCTTGACAATTGTAAAAATTTTCGCCTGCAGCACATTTTTGCGCCTCCGGTTCCCTGCCACGAGTATATTCAATTGTTTCAATTTTGCATCCCCTGAGCAGCACTGCCTCTTTAACAGGTCACGAGCCGCCACTGTGTTTGATAAGCCAAAACTAACACAGATCATGCGAGCAAAAACATTTTAGCAATTGGATATAAGTGCAGGGTATTGGATGTACTAGAAAATAGTACGTATGTATATGGTATATAATATATAATAATAATTTTTGTATGTAAGCTGTGTGCGAACTTTCGTGCGACATTTGGTGTCAGCGCGAGAAAACACTCGAACCGAACAACCTTGACGTCATGTGGCTCAAGTTCACCGCCGAGAAATTAACCAAGTACATATGCTGTCTCTATCGCGCCTCGAATGCATTCGACAGACTTTGGCATGACAGATTGCTCAACAAACTGCCGCTCTTCGGACTGCCAGCGTCTCTCTGCAGCTGGCTTGCCAGTTTCATTAAGAACCGATCTTTACACGTTGCAGTTGATGGACACATCTCAGACAAATTCACCATTAATGGGGGCCTGCTCAGGGCGCAATACTTTCACCAACTCTGTTCCTCATCTATATTAATGACCTGCTGACCGAAATCAATAATCCTGTTTACATTTTTACAAATGAAAGTACCAAGCGATATAGCGTACAAAAGCTTTTTAAAACATTAGCTACCACTTTTAATTCAATGCACGTCGACCACCCCAATTCAGAAATAATCGTTCTGGGAGATTTCAATGCCCACAGCACCAACTGGCTCAAACATCACACCAAGACCGACAACGAAGGTAAAGAAGCTGAAGCATTTTCCATCAGCTGCGGGCTTAGTCAACTTGTAGACGAACTAACTTGTATCTCAAAAAGGGGCAAATTTTCCACCAACCTTGATCTTTTTCTAACCACAAATCCTGACCAGTTAGTACACAATTACAGTTGGTCCGCCATTAGGTATTTCCGACCACAAAGTTATTACAACGGTTTGTGAACTGCCACTCCTACAAAAGGGTCCACAATTGCCTCATAAAATCTGGCATTACAATTGTGCTGTGACTGTGACGATCTAGTTCTACCTAGATTTTCCTTGGCTCGACGTCTGCTTTGGCACTGACGACTCGTCAGTCGGTTGCGAAGAGATTACGCAAGTAATCTCCTCAGGAATGGAAGTATACCTACATCCCAAATTCCATCAAATTACCGTCAAAAGGAAAGCCCTTGTTTGACAGGAGATGCGAAAGAGCTGTAGGTAGGAAACAGCAAGCCTACAAGTACTGGCAGCAAAATTAGACCACTGAAAGTCGCAATTATTTTACCGAAGCGAGGAATGAATGCAAACGTGTGATTGACGAAACTGAGGACAAACACAATCAAAGGATCAGGAATAAACTTTTGCAATGCCCCAGTGGCTCTAGGAATTTCTGGTCGGTAGTAAAGGGAGTAAGTAATAACTTTACAAAAACGTCTCTCCCACCTTTGACAGACGAATGCGGCGTCACGGCGAATACAGCTAAGGAAAAGCAAACATGCTCTGTTCAGCTCCTTCATTTGTCCAGTTACAAAGTAACTGAACTATTTTTGCCGACATAAAAACTCTAAAGCAATTGCTTTAGAGTTTAGAGTACTCTTCATCTCATCCATTTGTGTTGCAGAGTGAAGTCCATTATACAACGCTTTCACAGGTTACAGATCCATTGCTCGCGCATCCTAAAATATGATAAAATTAGTCACATACAATAAAAAAATAATAATTTATCTTTATAGAGAATCGGTCTGTTATAACCGTGAAATCTCCCATGGGGATTGGTTCGTATTCTTCGTTATCTGAAATACTGCTCTTAAGACTAGCTGTCGTCTTCATTAGAAGAATCATGCACTAGAGTCCTGAAACGGCTCTTCTTCGCTCGAATCCCACATTTTTGAAGTGAAACTTCTTAACGCGCGCCGGGAGTAAAATTTGAAGGTCGCGAACGCTACACGATGAGCGACACGACCTGGTGCAAGAAAAATATGAAAATATTGATATTGTGATGTCCTTGTTAGTTTACAAGATAAAAATATGGGATTTGCTCTATTACCTTGTCAAGACATAAGCGAAACTTTTATGAAGAATAGTTTTTTTTTCATTTAGGCCTTCTCTTTTTGTTAACTGAGTGTTATATTAAAAAAAAAACTACTTTTTAACCAAATCCGTTAAGATATGTATAGGGCTAGGGCGTTTAATTACTGTGATTTCTTTGTTAGTTTACAAGATAAAAATATGGCGACTCTATTACCTTGTCAAGACATAAGTGAAACTTTTATGAAGAATTGTTTTTTTTTTTTTTCATTTAGGCCTTCCCTTTTTTGTTAATTGAGTGGTATATTAAAAAAAAGCGTGTGCACTATGTGCGCATATCAGAAGTAAAACTTCTTAAACTTAAACGGCCTAGCCTCGGATTTGGTTAAAAAGTCTTCCGCCATGTCGTGTCGCTCATCGTCTGTCGTCCGCTGCGTTCGCTTGCTGCGTTCGTCACTCAATTAACAAAAAGGGAAGGACTAAATGAAAAAACACTATTCTTCATAAAAGTTTCGCTTATGTCTTGACAAGGTAATAGAACAAACCCCATGTTTTTATCTTGTAAACTAACAAAGATATTCCAATAATTATACGCCCTAGCCTTATACAGTCGAACTTGCCTGCATCAGCGGCTGAGGGGCAGAGGAGAAAAACCCTGCAAAAACAGATGGCAGTGAAGGCCGTCAATAGCAGTAGTTTTGTTTTTAACTGTTTTGATAGGGGCTGAGTGAAATCAATTTTTTTTATCGCATTCTTTTCGAAACTTATTACCCGTGCTGTTGACTTTACATATCTTAACGGATTTGGTTAAAAAGTAGTTTTTTTTTAATATAACACTCAATTAAGAAAAAGAGAAGGCCTACATGAAAAAAACAATTCTTCATAAAAGTTTCGCTTATGATGTCTTGACAAGGTAATAGAGCAAATCCCATATTTTTTCTTGTAAACTAACAAAGATATCCCAATAACAATATGCTCATATTTTTCTTCCGCCAGGACGTGTCGCTCATCCACTGTCGCCCGCCGTGTTCGCGACCTTCAAATTTTACTCCCGGCGCGCGTTAAGAAGTTTCGCTCCAAAAACTACTTTTTAATCAAATCCGAGGCTAGGGCGTTTAAGTTTAAGAAGTTTCACAACGGATATGCGCACATAGTGCACACGCTTTTTTGCCATTTTTGCGACCGTCAGCGCAGTACAAAAGCGCGCTCCGTAAGACAACTGAACGAAAACTAAAATTAAACCAAATACCAAATGGATGATGCCTCAGTCACAGCTTACCAAACAATCAGCTAGCCGACTCTCCTGTCAAAGTGGAAATAAAAATCTGACGTAACCGACGCCATTTCGGGTTAAAACACACGGCCTGGATAAGGAGTATTCAATTTTAAATAGACAGGATTAGAGTTTTGATATTATATCCTATTTTTTTAGTTTTATCGTTGATTGGATGCAATATAAAATTCTTGTATAAATGTAAAACAACCTTTTGTAAGCGATTTAGAGGTACATGTATTTGAAGCTAATATTTAATATAATTTAAGGTTTGAAAAGCTATGGATATGAGTTTTTAATTATGTTAATTTTGTACATGGTGACCCTTTTAAGAGGGGCCTATAGCTTATCTCGGAAAATACGGGGGTTGCAAAAAAAACTAAATACAAAAGTTGTTCCTAGTAAAATGATCTTTATTTTTTTGTATTTATTTAATTGTTACTTTTTTATATACAGGGTGGTGAAACAAAGTTACATTTTAATAATGAAACACCCCAAATTTTATTACATTTTTGGATTCTACTTAAAATTCTCAGAATATTTGATGTATAGATAGTACTTTCACAGCTATAAACAGTTGAAAATCGGTACTTTAGCTAATTTTCACCTTGGTAGCAAGGAGACCATTAGAGATGAAGTAAAATTATTAATTTCACATTCCGAGGTACCGGATTTGGTACCCATCGTACCAGCTGCCAGTTAGTACCGTTTTTCAACTGTTTATAGCTGTGCAAGTACTAACCCTAGAGGTATATCATCATACATCAAATATGCCTAGAAATTTATATAGAATCCAAAAATGTAATAAAATATAGGGTATTTCATTGAAAAAAATATAACTTTATTTGATTACCCTGTATATAAAAAAGTGTCGATTAAAAAATTTAAAAAAATAAATATTATTTTAATAGGAACAACTTTTGTATTTAATTTTTTTTGCAACCCCCGTCGTTTTTGAGATAAGGTATATGCCCCTTTTAAACGGGCCACCCTGTACAATAATTGTTTTTCTACAGCCGTGCGCAAAATAACTAATTACTAATTTTAAATGAAATCGCAAAATCGACAAATGCCGCGGCATCCTTATTTTATGCTCTAAAGCGTACATGGAAAAGAACATTCTCACTTTTTCCGTCGAGTGTGCTATGAATAGTCATGGCCCATGGCAACCAAAAGTATAAATAAATGACAGTCGTGTGTTTGTTACAATGGTTGCTGGCACTCCTGCTCTAAATATGCCCGAATATAAAAAAGCGTCTGTAGACCCGATGTAATTTTCGATACCGCACACTCCAGCGCCATCTAGTGTAGGTGGTGTTGACTCGAGTGATTGCATTCGATGTCTTCGCGATGCGATCGATTTGTAGCAAGAGCCCTCATGGCAGAGAGGCTTAGATGGTCTCAAATAGGCGACTATCGACGGCCCGGGTTCAAACTCCGTTGCTTTTTTTAAGGTTAAGTTTCTAAACAGTTTTTTTCTTGATTTTGGATATGTCTTGGGTTAGTTTGGGTTAACACCTGGTTAATTTCCTTTTCTTGAGCCCCGTAGCGCGCGATAGTGAGCGAAGGGCCACGCGAAAAGTGAAATATCACTTATTGTAATACGTGCCCGTAATTTGGATGCACTTTTTAGGAAATATTTTGCTTCATCTAACTAAAAACAAGGATATATTTAACAAAAGCCGTATTATAGTGGATATACAGCAGCTTGCATGTGTTTCCGCGAATACATTCACAAAGAATCCCCCTTCTTTGTGAATACATTCTATGCAAGGCCACCTATGTAGTACAGGTGGCCTTTGGTATCGAAAATTTTGTCGGGTCGCTAGACTCTTGTGAATAAAATATGCGGAAAATGACAAGTCATTTGCAAATTTCGGAATAAGTATAGAGGAAAAGGTGCATTGAATTTTAAAAAATGCGCCTATAGAAAAAGTTCTGTGTATTTTTTGAGCGCAAAGTAAGATTGCCATTTTCGAAAGGTTAACGCGCTCCGCGGTAACATTCTTTCTCAAGCGGCAATCCGTTACTTTACACTAAAAACGCAAATAACTTCTAAAACAAATAATTTGTTTAAGGTAATTTGTAAAATAATCTTCATTTTAGGATAAACAATATCATAGTAAGAAGTATTACATTCAAAATTACTTACATTCTAGTAAAAACAGCTATGCTTACATTAATGAAAAATATTTCTAGGCTACAAACGTACATTTTTAAGGTGCTTGTCAAAAAAACTTACCTAATGGCATCTTTGGGAAATCTAAAAGCTTATTTTTTTGTTAGATTCATAACTTTTCGCACTTCAGTTTTTAGCGGCACAAACGTGTCCACCTCGCGGTTTATCCATTTCTATTATATACAAGCACAGATATTATAAAATAAGTAGTTTGTCCAAGAACGTATGTACACTGTTAATTACTGTAACTAGAAAATATATATACCTAAACTGTAACTACGACACAGGCTAACACAAACAACTCATCTGACACGACCACGAGCGACGAGCCAACACTGTCGATTTTGATAGATTTTAACCCAAAATGGCGGCCTGCGTGAGGAAATGCGCAGGCACTGCGCGCACTGTTCCAGTTTTAAGAGTTTGATAGCTGATTGTTTGTTAAGCTGTGCCTCAGTGATGAGCGCGAGCGACCGTTTTCCGCTAACGCAACATGATATTGGGGGTAATTTTTCGCCTGTACCAGGTTTCAAATAACATTAATATGTAATATGTAATACCAGCTCAGTGGAATGCAAATATTAAAAGTAGCCTTTGTATCCATATGGGATACACTGAGATGTCAGAGCATCTTTCCGTGTATCCACGGTTGGTTACATGGCAGCGAATGGGTTTAAAATAATACGTTCAAATGTCAAATCCACTAATTTCGTCTTATTTCTATAATTCTTAGCATATAATATTTTACACAGAATAGATCAGAATGTGTCGATACCCGAAAATTATTATTTTTAAAATATCTCCTTTTTTCTTGTATTTTAAAATTTCCTTGAAAATCCTAAATACATGTTATGAATTTAAGTATTTACAAAATACAATGCCTAAAAATACCAAAAGTATATTTTCTTCGCAAAACGTCAAATATTTGTTAATAATAGCGTAATAGTGAGCGATGTTATCCATTTCAAATAGAAAACGCGAAGACAAGCCACACTGGCAACAAACCTCTTTAAAGCCGTCAATATGGCGTGGATTTTGACGAGTCAACATGAAACAAAACTTTTGGCAACTTTATAACCCGGGGATTGTTGCCCGATCTGTACTTACCTTTACATAAAGGTAGTGTTCAAGATTAGTTCTCAAGTAGGAACATTGAACTCGGCATATGTGTCTATATG
>MU186355.1:63567-92009 GCA_016904865.1 Pissodes strobi
TTCTTATGTAAATTGGGGAATTTTTCGGATATTTTTACGAATGTATGTAGTTATAATAAGTATTTTAATAACCATACAGTAAAAATATTGTGCGAACCCTTTAACCAATATTATAATCACCTAAAACGCCAACATTTAATGAAATATAAAGAAAGGAGCAAATTCGAGCAAGATTTTCTTCTTCATCTCTTTGGTCAGAATCGTAATGTTCATATTAAAATATGTTTGTAGTCTGAAATATGGTGAAATCTTTAACAAAATTGTTATTATATTACGAACTTGTAATTGTTATTTGATAAATATATCAATCTTTTTCATTTTAAGTCACCAGCGCTATGCAATAGGCAGAAAAATCAAAATCTTTGAAATATTTGTTATTATATACCTTGAGTATTGTTATCAATAACTAGTTAAAAACATTAATAGGTTTTTGAAACAGCCAGTTGAATACAAACTTTATCAAAATATTTATTTGGTGAAAGTAATAATGCTAATAAAAAACCATAACGTTAGTTTGACAGGGCGCTGCAAGCGATTCAAAAGATATCAATTATTTTTTCCAAAGCCAGCTACAGTACTAGAATGTTATACATAATTTCGTCATAAATTTGATTAAAAATACCGCAAACGAAAATATCATTTCTGGCCAGATTTTATTTAAATTCAACTTTTGTGCGGCGTGAGTCCGCCAATCGTTACCCTAGCAACGAAGCAAAACACTACGAATCCTTTGTAGCACTCGCTAAACACGCATATCAAAGCTGCCGCGGTTGAGTGGTCCTCCTTATCGTATAGTTAATGTTCGGTGCTAAGGCCTTGATTGAAACAACGTTTAAACGAAAAAACGGACTCCACAAAAAGGTGATGACTGTGAATATCTGTGAATATCTAGAAATTGTTTTGCATTTTAACGTAAGTATACGCTGCTTAGGCATAAAAACTAAAAATAAACAGGCAAATAATTATTCACTTAAACTAAGTGTAAGAGACACGAGGTCGGGTAATTCGCGCCAAAGTTGCGCAATTTAGTGCCCATTAAAATGCCGATAAGGAATTTGCACTGAAGGTATCCAAAAACCACCCAAACTTTATAAAATCTCCTTTTGTGCTTCCTAAATTAATTTAGATGGAAATATTTTATATAATAATCAACACCCTAAATTGCACAACTTTGCTGTCATTTAACCGACCTCATATTTCTTATAAATAGTTTTCTAGATCACGGTAGTGTAAAATAAATTTGTTTCAGTCTTCATACCTATTTTTTTGCTGCAGAAAATGGTCATGTTAGCATAACTGGCATTGCTCAAATTGTCGATCCTAAATCATGCTACAAGAATCGAATCACTTTACATGAACATGGGGTTTAGCACCATTACAACATCTTATTTATAAAAAGGCACCGGAAGAAAGCAAAGAGTCTCTCTTACAATGCAAAATTATTTATTACAATTTTTAGGACAAATGTGTTAGCATTCTTGACAACCAACATTATTAGTATAAAACACATTAATTTTTGATCCAACAAAAATCCTCGAGCGATTCGAAAACTGACCGTTAATCTATAAAGGTTTGGTGCGGAATTTTTAGCATTAGAGTCATAGAACCAACAAACGAAACTGTAATGGCGCACTATACTTGGAGACAATAAAGGCGGTAATTGAAAATTGCGAATAAAATTATGGAGAAATAATTTGACAGCAAATAAAACTGTTCCTTTGTGGATTGGCAGATATAGCATATTGAGTTAGCCGCAAAATAGGTCAGCTATAACTTTATTAAGCCGCGTCCACACGTGTAACCGAACTTGGTAACGTAACCTGCTCGCGTATCATTTTATGATCCGTTTGGACGGCATTCCTAGCCTCATCGCGTGTCAAAATGCGTGTCAAATTTTACAGCGTACCGCTCGCAGCGACCAGTCAGTTGTCGGTAAACTAGCGAACCATCAAAGGTTGTTACGAAGTAATGAAAGGCGCTGAGGTTACAGCGTCTGGACGGCAGCCCGAGCATTTCGGTTAGCGGCTCGCCAGAATAATCGCGTTACGAGGTTTGGTACGGCGCGGCAGTGCGCTCGCGTCCTACGTAGACGCCTCGAACGAACGAATCGTACGTGCCCTTGGTTCGCGACGATGTTACGTTACGAGGATCGGTTACATGTGTGGACGCGGCTTTAGATACTTTTTATGTTTTTTATGGCAGTGGCACACAGGCTAAAGGGAGATCCTATGACACTCGACGAGCGGTGTGCGTGCGAAGATGTGGACACGCTCCTTAAACCGTAAGTTGTAATTAGGGGAAGCAGATGTCCTGGGGCTGAGTTCCACAGTGATGCAGTGCGCCAGACAAAGGAGTCCTTGTAATGCGATGTTCTAGATGGGTCCAGTTGTACGATGAATGGGTGTGCTCTTGCCGTCTGTCGTGACTGTCTTACAGGCATTGCTGAGGGCGGGATGAGGCGGGCCAGATCATCCTGGGAACATCTGTCGTGGAAATATCTGTAAGTCAGGGATATCTCGGCCACTCTGTGGTGTTCCAGACAATCCAGATCCCGGGACAACTCCGGGTCGCCGACGAGACGCACAGCTCTCTTCTGAATGGAATCCAGCAGCTTTAAGGTGTGCTTAGGTGCGGCACCCCAGATGTTTGAGCAGTATTCTAAACACGATCTTATTTGCGCTTTGTAGAGCAAGAGCAGTTGTTGCAGTGTATACAGTTTTTTGTTGCGAAATAGCGCACATTAGCAACGTGGTCATGCCAGGACATCTTGCTGTTGACCGAGACACCCAGTAGTCCGATTGATGAGGATGAAGGAATGATCGATCCTGCCATAATTATGTCAAGGCCCGCCGTATTGGCTTTCTTGGTAAACGTGGCTGTTTGGGTTTTTGCTGCATTGAACTGGAGCAACTTTCAGTCGCCCCAAGTTTGAACTTTCTCCAGATCTTGATTAACTGTTGTAATCTGCTCCTGCCTGCGGTGATAATTCTCAGTCGCTGATAAAGGTTTTTCTGATCTGAATTTGGTGACAAGATTACTGTCATCTGCAAAACTGTAAACAAAATTATTGGTTTTGGTCAGCAGGTCATTAATGTAGATGAGGAACAGGGATGGTGAAAGTATTGCGTCTTGAGGCAGGTTTGCATTAATGGTGAAGGTGTCTGAGATGTGTCCATCAACTGCAACGTACAGAGATCCGTTTTTAAGGAAATCGCAAGCCAGCTGCAGAGAGACGCTGGCAGTCTAAAGGACGGCAGTTTATTGAACAATCCGTCATGCCAAACTATGTCGAATGCTTTCGATATATCCAACGCAATCGCTCGAGATTCTCCGTAGTTCTCAATTGCCCTGCTACAAAATATTAAACTAACTAGCTAACTAAATCTAACTGCTAATAGAATAAGAAAAAACTTGTGGATGAAGTTAATTTTTTAAATAATAATAGCCAAGGAATTATTTTAGCTGCCATAGAAACGAAAAAGAATATACAGAAAATGTTCCAAGAAAATGGTGGATATGTTTATAAAAACATCATAAGAACAAATCTGTTAAATAGAGAATATAAAAATTTTAAAAAATATCATCCAATTAAAGAATTATAGATTTATGCCATATGTCAAAAATGTGATGTTCGATTGATTTTTGTATAACACCATAACAAGATTTATACCAAAAAACTACAACATTTTTTTTAATGTTTTTTTTGCAACTTATCAAATGAATGAAATTGTTATTATATACATAATAAAATTGGTATTTACCAAAGTTCCACAAATAATGTTTATGGCCAATTTTTCATACAGAGTTAAAGACTTACAAAGGCAAGTACACTGAGTCTGATCGGATATAGGAACACCTTGTTTCCCTATTATATACTGCGGTATAGCAGCAGATTTCAATTTGTCTTCACCATTTCTATTTTTCTCGCACCCCTCTATCTCCTCAATATATCACGTCGAGAGTATTTAGACATCAAGCTGGTCTTACGAAAGGTTATAAAGTTATTTTGTGTGGAAATTAACAGGCCTTTTTCAGGTTATGGGCTATCACATATTTTGGTCATCCTGCTCTATTCTTTTGAATTGTGCCTAATCGATTTGTTTGTCTATCATATAATAATATAACAAGTTATATGCTGGTGCAGTAATTGTTTATACTTAGGAAACGCTCATTGTTTATAAGAGGAAACCGGGAAGTCTTTGTGCTTGACGTCATACACTTACAGATCCAAGGTATCTCCTATCGAACTACACAGTTTGTATAATTTTATGCCATATCACTGGAATTTCGATGATGAATATTGTTAAAATTTTAATCGACTAAAAAATAGTACCATTGTTTCATCTACGTCTACAACTATGATATCATTTGTAGAATACACAGCTTTCAAGTTCCCGCAGAGGATTAGAGGATTAGACTTTGATTAGTTTGCTATATCCGCTCAAATAATAATTACGTTGAAACAAATATTCTCTTCTTTATCTATATCGATCCATCTGGACACTCTAAAAGAATGAACTGAGTGTTTTTTGGTTTGCAATTTATTGCCATATTTTTTTGTTTCTATTAGGTATCATCAAACCGAGAACTTCCTGATAGATAAATATCAAGCGGTTTTATATTAGGAGGAACGGGAACTAGTGTGCTACTTACTTCAAAAGAAATAAATTAAGAACAATTAATAATTAGAATCTTTTACCAGAAGGTAGACGTGTCTATTAGACTATTACACTCACCATATTCCTCAGTTCGTTTACCTAAATCTGAGCTGGCGTAAATATTCATTGTTTTCATTTGGGTGTAGCATATTGTCATCAATTTAAGTCGGATAAATTATCTGCCAAAATACTTAATTCAATTTTCAGCTTGCGTTGATTTTTGACATGGTATTCAACTCAGAACGCACAGAATAAGCCCCAATTCTTACTAAATGAGCTGCACAAGGTGAATCGACAAGATTAGTTGGGATAATAGGTAATTACAATTTGCCTATTTGCAAAGATTTGCAAATTCGAATTTGAAATAAAACAAGTTCATAATTCTTTACAAAAGGGCGCAAAATTGTTTTTAAGTCTGTAAAATTTCAATTCACAATTACTTTTGTATTTATCTGACAGCACAAACCAACAAGCCATTAGTGATAAGAAGTTTCGTCCACAATACAATATGTTTAGGTTGAAGGAAATCTCAGCTTACTTGGACAATATTTATTAAATATTCAAATCAAAACGCCAACGTTTCGACACTGATCAGTGTCATCCTCAGGGCTAAAAATCAAAGGACGATCATTAGAATACATATATGAACGTAATTTTCTATACAACTAGAATTTAAAATAACTATCTGTCTAACAGGATAAAGTTGAAAAATTTACAAACAATTATGCAATTACACTGACTGGAAGTTGAACAATCTGAAGTATTACAAAATTTTATAAAAACTAACTGAACGATGTAAATGGGACGTAAGAACACACAAACAGAGAAAATTAAACAAAACGTACCTAGATTACTACGAGTCACAATTAAGACGAGCGATCATTAAGAATGAATCTCATGCCGTCACAATGCTGTTTCGGTTTCGGTACTTACTAAATCGCAGCGTCGTACATTAGGAGTACAGATCTAAATTGTATCCCCACCCATTCACCAAAATCACACTATCCAGCATATTGAAAATTACTAATTATGTTATGGTAAATGATGTTAAGATTTTGTGTATCTGTATTTAAGTTCACATTGTATTTGGTATTGTGAATATGGCACATTTCTAAAAAAATTCTCTTTTTAAAATTTGTCTCTGAGTCCACCACTTTAATTGCATTGAAGTTAAACTTATGCCCTTCTTGAAAATGATGTTTAGCCAATCCAGTCCTGGGATTATCCATGTTGGTAACATTACAATCGCGTTTATGTTCCGAGGTCCTTTTCTTTAGATATTGTTTCGTTTGTCCAATATAGCTGTAGTGACAACCACCACAGGGTATTTTATAGATGACCCCACTCTTTAATTCATTTTTAGTACGGTCTTTAGTTTTAGTAAATAGATTGTTTACTGTTTTAGTATTATACATAGCAATTTGAGTATTTGGGGTTTTTAGTTTTTTTTGATATGGCTTCAGACAGATTGGGTATGTAGGGAATTTTATAATATTTAGTATTAGTTAATATGTTAATATCCACAACCGGTCCTATTATTAGATTTGGTGGGCGTTGATTTAAAATGCGATTAATTAAACCCCTTGGATAATTATTAGCCTTCAAAGTATGGTGGAGATTATTTAAGTTAGCCTTCCAAAAATCTTTATTGGTTAGTTTGAAAATTTAATCTCGGAACTGTTTAATAATATTTATTTTTTGATGTAAGGGATGACATGTATGGTAATTGAGAATTCTGTTTGAGCTAGTGGGCTTTGTATACAAATTAAATACTATTTTTTGATTTGAGTTAATAACCAATAAATCCAGAAAAGGTAATTTATTTTCAACCTCTACTTCTACTGTAAAATCCAAGCTTATATTAATGTTATTTAATTTAGTTAAAACATGATTCACTTTATTGCTTGGAACCGCTGTAATGGAGTCATCCACGTACAAAAAGAAGAATGGGATAAAAAAGTCTAGTTGCTCTAACAATGTACGTGTAACATAATCCATTACTAGATTGGCGAGTATAGGACTAATTGGTGCTCCCATGGGAGTTCCAAACTCTTGTTGATAAAATTGATCATCAAAGGAAAAATAACTACATCGGAAAACAAACCTTATCAAATCGTGAAAATCAGAGTTCTCAATATTTGTATGCTTAGATATCTCGTGCCAATGAGAATCAATCACATTAGTTACTAGGTCTTGTGGAATGTTGGTGAACAGGGATTTCACATCAAATGAAACAAGTACATAATCGTCAGGGAGAGTAACATCCCTCAGACGATTCACAACTTCGTACGAACTCTTTACATTATATTGAAATGTTGGTGTTAATTTATTTAAAATGTCATGCACGAATCTAGAAATTTTATAGCCAGGGCTGTTGATGCATGATACGATAGGCCGAAATGGTCTATTAGGTTTATGAAGTTTAGGAAGTCCATATATTTTCGGACTTACGCAATTATATGATTTAAGCCTTTTAGCTTTTTCCTCATCAATATACATTTTCGTCTTTAAATAGTTTACGATTTTATTATTTTCTGTTTGATACTTGTTGGTGGGATCTTTTGAGAGTTTAGTATAAGTCCTGTCATCAGTCAATAGTTGTTGCATTTTTTCTTTATATTCCGTTTTAGTAATAATTGCCGTGTTATTTCCTTTATCAGAAGGTAACACTAATAAATTTTCATGATTCTTTAAAAACTTCTTTGTTTCGATATAATGCTTTTGGTGTATATCTAGTTTTTTACTGTGTTTGCTTTTTTGTATAAAATTTGTAATTATATTTGCACAAGACGACCTAATTGTATTCGCATCAACGACCTCGACATTATCCTGTATACAATATTCTATATCGGCCAAAAAATGTAACATAGGTATTTCATTATATAAATGGCGTACAGCGAACTTGGGTCCTAACCTTAATATACTTTCATCATTATGAGGAATTTCAAACTCAGTCGTATTAATTAACCAATTGTCATGATTCACATTCTGTTCAAAATTTATACAGGTATCAATATTGCGGTGTTTGAGTTTATTAAGCTTTAAAATATGCTTATTCTTTGAATCGACAAATATTCTGTTATAATGAGTGTAAATTGTAGACTCATATCTATTTAAAACATCCAAAGCCAAGAATGTTTGTGCTTGGTTTTTATAAGGACCGACCATTTTTTCTAATTTATCAATCTGATAAGCAATAATTTTAATCTCGAAGTTTAATATTTTCTTATTAAAAATGTCAATTGTTCTTTTAATTTTATTAACATATGGATGTTGAAAATTCGTTAGCGCGGAAAAAGTAGCGCTGAATTTTTGTTGAAGATGATCTGGAAAAATACCTGCTTTGCGACAGCTTATGAGAAACGTCCTTTGGTTTTTCAAATGTGCGAGTTTCTCCATCGAACCCGACCAACTTTTCAGGATGGAAACTGCCTCCCTTCCATGTTGCTCCATGATTTCTTGGAAAAAACCCATGTCAATGTCTTGGCCAAATTATAGATTAGTGATAAGAAGTTTCGTCCACCATCCAAAATGTTTAGGTTGAAGGAAATCTCAGCTTACTTGGACAATATTTATTAAATATTCAAATCAAAACGCCAACGTTTCGACACTGATCAGTGTCATCCTCAGGGCTAAAAATCAAAGGACGATCATTAGAATACATACATGAACGTAATAAGCATATTTTAAAGCTTAATAAACTCAAACACCGCAATATTGATACCTGTATAAATTTTGAACAGAATGTGAATCATGACAATTGGTTAATTAATACGACTGAGTTTGAAATTCCTCATAATGATGAAAGTATATTAAGGTTAGGACCCAAGTTCGCTGTACGCCATTTATATAATGAAATACCTATGTTACATTTTTTGGCCGATATAGAATATTGTATACAGGATAATGTCGAGGTCGTTGATGCGAATACAATTAGGTCGTCTTGTGCAAATATAATTACAAATTTTATACAAAAAAGCAAACACAGTAAAAAACTAGATATACACCAAAAGCATTATATCGAAACAAAGAAGTTTTTAAAGAATCATGAAAATTTATTAGTGTTACCTTCTGATAAAGGAAATAACACGGCAATTATTACTAAAACGGAATATAAAGAAAAAATGCAACAACTATTGACTGATGACAGGACTTATACTAAACTCTCAAAAGATCCCACCAACAAGTATCAAACAGAAAATAATAAAATCGTAAACTATTTAAAGACGAAAATGTATATTGATGAGGAAAAAGCTAAAAGGCTTAAATCATATAATTGCGTAAGTCCGAAAATATATGGACTTCCTAAACTTCATAAACCTAATAGACCATTTCGGCCTATCGTATCATGCATCAACAGCCCTGGCTATAAAATTTCTAGATTCGTGCATGACATTTTAAATAAATTAACACCAACATTTCAATATAATGTAAAGAGTTCGTACGAAGTTGTGAATCGTCTGAGGGATGTTACTCTCCCTGACGATTATGTACTTGTTTCATTTGATGTGAAATCCCTGTTCACCAACATTCCACAAGACCTAGTAACTAATGTGATTGATTCTCATTGGCACGAGATATCTAAGCATACAAATATTGAGAACTCTGATTTTCACGATTTGATAAGGTTTGTTTTCCGATGTAGTTATTTTTCCTTTGATGATCAATTTTATCAACAAGAGTTTGGAACTCCCATGGGAGCACCAATTAGTCCTATACTCGCCAATCTAGTAATGGATTATGTTACACGTACATTGTTAGAGCAACTAGACTTTTTTATCCCATTCTTCTTTTTGTACGTGGATGACTCCATTACAGCGGTTCCAAGCAATAAAGTGAATCATGTTTTAACTAAATTAAATAACATTAATATAAGCTTGGATTTTACAGTAGAAGTAGAGGTTGAAAATAAATTACCTTTTCTGGATTTATTGGTTATTAACTCAAATCAAAAAATAGTATTTAATTTGTATACAAAGCCCACTAGCTCAAACAGAATTCTCAATTACCATACATGTCATCCCTTACATCAAAAAATAAATATTATTAAACAGTTCCGAGATTAAATTTTCAAACTAACCAATAAAGATTTTTGGAAGGCTAACTTAAATAATCTCCACCATACTTTGAAGGCTAATAATTATCCAAGGGGTTTAATTAATCGCATTTTAAATCAACGCCCACCAAATCTAATAATAGGACCGGTTGTGGATATTAACATATTAACTAATACTAAATATTATAAAATTCCCTACATACCCAATCTGTCTGAAGCCATATCAAAAAAAACTAAAAACCCCAAATACTCAAATTGCTATGTATAATACTAAAACAGTAAACAATCTATTTACTAAAACTAAAGACCGTACTAAAAATGAATTAAAGAGTGGGGTCATCTATAAAATACCCTGTGGTGGTTGTCACTACAGCTATATTGGACAAACGAAACAATATCTAAAGAAAAGGACCTCGGAACATAAACGCGATTGTAATGTTACCAACATGGATAATCCCAGGACTGGATTGGCTAAACATCATTTTCAAGAAGGGCATAAGTTTAACTTCAATGCAATTAAAGTGGTGGACAAATTTTAAAAAGAGAATTTTTTTAGAAATGTGCCGTATTCACAATACCAAATACAATGTGAACTTAAATACAGATACACAAAATCTTAACATCATTTACCATAACATAATTAGTAATTTTCAATATGCTGGATAGTGTGATTTTGGTGAATGGGTGGGGTTACAATTTAGATCTGTACTCCTAATGTACGACGCTGCGATTTAGTAAGTACCGAAACCGAAACAGCATTGTGACGGCATGAGATTCATTCTTAATGATCGCTCGTCTTAATTGTGACTCGTAGTATTCTAGGTACGTTTTGTTTAGTTTTCTCTGTTTGTGTGTTCTTACGTCCCATTTACATCGTTCAGTTAGTTTTTATAAAATTTTATAATACTTCAGATTGTTCAACTTCCAGTCAGTGTAATTGCATAATTGTTTGTAAATTTTTCAACTTTATCCTGTTAGACAGATAGTTATTTTAAATTCTAGTTGTATAGAAAATAACGTTCATATATGTATTCTAATGATCGTCCTTTGATTTTTAGCCCTGAGGATGACACTGATCAGTGTCGAAACGTTGGCGTTTTGATTTGAATATTTAATAAATATTGTCCAAGTAAGCTGAGATTTCCTTCAACCTCTACAAGCCATTGACCCACATGTGGGTCATTTTAAGAATAAGTCCTATGACCCATATAATGGCGCATGAAAATTGGAATGAGGGTATCAGGGATCGAGTAAAAATATTATATGAACAGTGAACGTGTTTATGTAAGTACCACGAATATAGCATTGTGCTATAAGAAGCACGCACCAAAGTACACAAAACGAGAACCTCTGGATTTTATATGATTTCTCGAGGAACCTTCGCATTCTCTCTGAGAACAACTAAAGAGTTCCGAACATCCTAAATATGTTTTTCCATAGATTGAACAATACGGATAAGCAAAGGGTACAGTGAAAATTTACATTCACCTTACAGTTGCTGTATTCCGTAGTTTTACTTCCCAGTAATGAAAGATAATGCAGCAGCTATTAATTATGTCTGCGACAACTAAACACGGCCGTAGTTCTTTAATATTATATTGTAAGGAGTAATGACTGCACAACTAATGCATTGGTTGACAGAAATTTCAATTTACAATGGCGTTGTAATTCTAAGATTATCACGTGAAAACTATTAGTTCTCAACGTATTTAAAAGTCAAAATATTATATTCCTAACATATTAAGTAATTATCAAAATAAGTTATTAATGGAAAAATGTTTGAAATCCATATTTTACGTTACCGTATACTTAATTAGGAATGAGGATATGTAATATATTTGCCTTAAGGCTGATAAATTCTTCTCTTTAGGGGCTGAATTATTTGCTAAACGACGTAAGAGGTCAGAAAAGTGGGTTGTGGCAGAAACTAACGGCACAAGGCCACCATCTACTATACCTGATGTTATAGCTCCATCACCTACACCAGTTTTGCCTCCACATACTCCAACTGGTAATATACCTCCTCCAAGTTATTTACCGGAGACTCAACAGAGACTGGCACACAAAGGAAAGCTAGACGAAATACAGGTTAAATCATTATTTCTATCGTGTATTTGCTTAAAAAATAAATAACAAAACGAGTTAGCTAATGTTAGGGCAAAGCTATTTTTAGCTTTTTGTCTATTTCTTGCCTTGAGCCATAAAGTAACTTTTCAGCTTTAGTGCTAACTATTATCTTCAGAAACCTCAGTACGTATTGAATTAGTTTGTGACTCGTATAGGAAAATAGGCGTATAACCATTTCTTTAAATCGGACAGATGTCCGTATAGTCATATCTTCAATAATTAATATTTTTTCCAAACTCCTATTTTTTATAGATTTTAGATCATTTCGTGTTATTGTACGTATTGCGTTATTATAGCGAACTACAGCATACGACGTTTTATAAAAATCGATTTATACGCATTTTAACTGAGCAAATTCCTTAGTATTATATAGTATGAACTATATAATGTTATCACAAATGTTTATATTAGTCCCAGTTAATGTGGCCTATGATGACAAGAGCCCCATTATGTGAGCAAGCGATTTGTTTTATTAATAATTACAAATATGGAAAGTGTACCGCGTAAGTTGTAAGTAGAAGTAATAGCAGATCTCCGTTTAATAGCCAAAATACTGGGGCCAGCATCACCATGCGCAAACCCTATAAAAGTTAGAAATTTATCTCAGTTACTGAGGGATATGCAACAGATGGCTAAAAATAAAACACAAATTACTAATAGAATATCAAGCTATGATAAAGCTAGCGATGATGTTCACGTTTTAGATCCAAATATCACTACATAAGTCTCCCCATCTGCAATAACCTTTAAATTGAATTTTCTTTTGCGCATTCTCACGATGGGTTCGGCATTTTAATAAGTTGAGAAGATTTTGTATTGCTTCACTGGTAATTTCAAATTTTCAAATATGTCGGAACAGATGCAGGTTATCACGTTTTGGTTTCCTGATTCAGATAATAAGCACGAACAACACTTTTAACTATTTTATAACCTTTTCTTTTTAACAATACTTAAACTTAAACAAAAATATCGACTGGTACTTTGTGCAGTATATTTTTCATTTTATTCAAAGTGTCAAAATCAAACGCGTAAAGTTCGGAAATCTCAGAGGACCTAATACAAGAACTAATTGCATAAAGGATTAGTCATATGGTCAAATGCCTCTTTAACCGCCAATCAGATTTTAATGTAATTTAGTACACAAGTGTGCGTTCACATTGGCACCCCTCGAGCGGCGAGCGTCGCAGTTGAGGATACAGTTGATAAAATTCTCCATAAACAATACGCTGCTTATTAACCTCATGAACTGCTTTTCTTCTATTCTTTTTTCGGAAAAGAAGCATTGGTAGTCGTGAGTTCTCCAAAAGCAAATACTTTCGCACGGACATTGTTTATTTAAAGCTATTAAATAAAATTAACGCTCACCAATATGAACACAACAACGCGCCGCATCGCACGTTATGGCATCGCTAGAGCGACATCGCGCAACTCTCATCGCTCAAGCGGTGCCAATGTGAACGCACACTAAGGAAGTAGCGCAGAGTCAAAATGATAAAGACAATGTTGCCACATTTTGTCTTTTTATCGGAAATTATGTAAAATTTTGACCCAACCTTCTAGTTATTCTCCTATCGAATTTAAAAGCCACTCTTGGCTTATTTTCCTTACCACAACATTTATTTTATTTATCAAGTCTCTAAATTTGAGGGATTTTTCCTGTATTCTACTGTTTTAAAATGTTCTCAAAGAAACAAAAAATGGTGTGCACACCAGACTAGAAGTGAAACTTCGTTCGCATAAACGGACTAATTTTAAACAAATTCGGTAACACCAATAATGATAGAACATACTATACATTATACCCCGGCCTGTTCAAAGATCGATTCTTGCCACAGAAAGATAGGCGAATTCGGCGTGGACGGCGTGGAAGAAATGAAGAAACAGGTTATCCCATGCTTAATTTGAATCGTCGTAGAACCGCAACAAAATCGCGGGTCGCGGTACATCTCTCTCTATATTCGATACACATTTTATAACGTTAGATGTCACGCTTTAGCACGCGTTTTATAAAACTTTTGTAACACCTTCACCAGCACCAAGGCACCTAAAGAAGGTTCACTACAAAATTAATAGATTTTGATCCGGCGATCTTGACGGCCATTTCATGGGTTAGTTTGGGTTCAAATAACTCTGAAATATTGCAGCATAATGCAAAAGCGCACTTTCCCGCTAGAAACGATTATTTTCACAATATTGATTACGAAATTTTGAAGTGCCTATAGGGATTATCGATAGACCAATATTAACTGCCATCCCATTTAATTAAAACGTCTCTTCATCGGAAAACACAATATAATTAGGAAAAAATGGATTTTGATTTATTTTTTCCATGATTGTACCGTAAAACTGCAGACGGCGCCGGCAGCCTGAATCTTCCTCAATAAACTCTTGCACAAGATGTAGTGTATCTATTTTTACGTCACATGCCATATGTTGACCACGGGTCTCTGACTTAGATCATTGCCTAACTCAGAGATAAAATATGGTGCTTTTCTTAAACGTCCCCCAAGGCAAAGCTCTCCCCACCATATCCAACGGCAACACTACTATGGTAGAAGTAAAATTTCATCACCGTAATTTTCGTAAAATCCTCAAAGAGCTAGATACGCTGAAAGCATCTGGAGGACGGAATACCTGCCATCGTGTTAAAGAACTGCACCAACGAAATAACATGCATTTTTCCAGACTTTTTCTCTGTCTTACCGAAAACGGATTTACCCATATTCTTGGAAAGTCTCTCTAGTGCAACCTGGTCCAAAAAAAAGGCAAAAAAGCCACGTTCTCAAACTATCGCCCAATTGCCTTACTTTCAATAATCTCCAAAGTCCTAAAGTCCTGGAACATGTAATCAATCAGCAACTACTCAAGTACCTCGAGACCACCAGAATAATTAGCGATATCCAATACGACTTTGGCAAAGAGAGATCGACAGGAGATATATCGGACTATGCCAATTTTATATGGATTATATATGGAAGCAATTGAGAACTACGGAAAATCTGGAGCGATGGATATGTCGAAGGTATTCGACAGAGCTTGGTCTTGGTATACTGGATTGCTCAACACACTCTCGTCCTTCGGACTTCTAGCGTCTCTCTGCAGCTGGTTTGCCAGTTTCCTTAAGAATCAATCGCTGCACGTTGCAGTTGATGGACACATCTCAGACACATTCAGCATTAATGCGGGCGTGCCTCAGGGCGTAGTAATATCACTAGCCATGTTCCTCATCTATATTAATAACCTGCAGATCGAAAGCAATAATCCAGTTTACAGTTTTGCATATTACAGGACTCTTGTCTCCCGATTTAGATCAGAAAAACCTTTACCAGCGACCGAGACTTATCACCGCAGACAGGAGCAGATTACAACCATTAATCAACATCTGGAGAAACTTGGGGCGACATGGATTTGGTCCAGCTCCATGCACCAAAATCCAAGCAGCTACGTTTAGCAAGAGAGCCAATACGGCGGGCCCTGATATCAATATGGCAGGATCGATCATTCCTTCATCCTCATCAATCGGACTGCTGGGTGTCTCGGTCAACAGCAATATGTCTTGGCATGACCACCCTGCTAACATCGCAAAATTAGCCTCACAAAAAAAATTATACACTGCAGCAGCTGCTCTTCCTCTACAAAGCGCAAATAAGACAGTGCCTTAGACTATTGCTACACATCTGGGGTGCCGCACCTAAGCACACCCTAAAGCGACTGGAATCCATTCAGGAGAGAGCTGTGCGTCTCGTCGGTAACCCGAAGTTGACCCGGAATCTGGAGTGTCTGGAACACCGCAGATGTGATCGAGATCCACCTATTTTACAGATATTTTTTCGGCATATGTCCCTAGGATTTGGCCCGCCTCATCCCGCACCCAGTAGAATCTTTTAGGATCTCCCTTTAGTATGTGTGCCATAACAAATTAAAGTAAAATATTTAAGAGATTTATCTATACTGATTGCAGACTTGTAACTTGTAACGACCAGATTTTTAGCACATCTTTCACTAGTTTTGTTCTTCTAAGTTTTGATATTATTTTTGTCATGGTGGATTTTACTATGAGATATCTATTCGGATGAGCAGTAACAAATACACGTCAATTGTTCCCATCGCCGTAACAAACTATTGTTAAAATTTCAATGCAATCAGTTTTACTTAATTTTATCATGATTTATATGCTTGTACATGAACCCTTTTTATTTTAGCACTGTCACTGTTAATCAGACATGAGGCATTTATAACTCATGAATCAAATACTGTAGTAACAATGCTTTATTACTGAATAAGAATAGGTAAGATCTGTATGAGCAGAAATAAATGCTGTGCAGTAGGATATTACACAACATTTTTCGACTCTTTACGAAAGGATATAATATACAGAAAAATATAACATTGTTTTTATTAGTTTTGACTCCGCAGTACTTTGTTTTGTCTGTTTACTAAATTTCACTAAAATCTGGTTAACGGTTGCAAAGATATTTGACTGTTTCCATACATATTGGACTATAAATACTCGTCTACCGAAAATCCCCATTGGATGTTACAACACCATACAAAGTATCCAAAAAAAAAAATCATTACTTACTGTAGCACTACGTCATGTCATTCCGGCATCTCAAAACTTTCGCAATCAATATTTTGAAGAAATTCCGCGTTACGCTGGAATTGCTCGGAATTATTTGAATGATATACTTTCGAACAGTTGGATAGAAAAAAGGGGACCTAAATTCCTTGGATTTTTGAGTTTGGGGACATTTAAAAATAATAGTATACAGGGATGAACCAACGAATTTAAAAAAGAAGTAGAACAAGTATTACGGTGAGGAATATAATGCAAGAGAAGGCTTTCAAGATATTTGAATAATTGTCAAGCTGCGCACGCATAGTAATTTAAATATTTATTTAATGCATAATTTTACTTCATTTTAAATAATTTTTTGTTGTAGTAATTACCGACGATATATCTGATTAAATATATAATTTAAATTCAACTGTATAGCATTATTTCTGCTATTTACTAATAAAATGTAATATGCTGAAAATCATTTCATTATTTTTCTTTTCCAAAATTTGCTTTCCTTGTTTACAAATAATTTTCTTTAAAAGATATAAATAGTTTGGGCACAAATACAAGGTTTTATACTAAATGACACCCCTTTTGTATCCCATGCAAAACTCAGTTTTGCAGAAGTTGTTTCATTTAGTATGTTTCACACATGCACACAGCCTTTACTCTTCATACAAAGTTTTACGCATCGCACTTTCGTATCCGGATCAAATTCGTTGAATCCTCCACAGGTTTCATATGGCATGTTATCATATTAACTACGAGTAAAAAATAAATGTTGAACTTTTTTTTCTAAGCAGACCACTTGAAGAAACGAAAGGCAATTATCTTAACAAAAATATTTTTTTACGCCAAATATACTCGAGAGTATTATTTTACCAAATTTCCAAACAATTATTTCTAAGCAGTCAAGATTGGTGGGTAGGGGTATGTATTAGTAGTATAGGTCAGGTATTAGGAATTTAAAATAATCTATGTGTATTAGGTAGAAGCAGCAAAAATTATATTTTCCAAATAGAAGTTCTTTACCTTTTATGACCGTAGTCAAATTTTCCAGACTCGTTTTCTGGAAACTTCAAATACAAGGCACTGAGCTTTGTATACCGCCGAATACAATATTTATTTTGAATAGTAATATTGTTATTTCATGTAGGAAAAGTTCACCCGTCCCCGTATAAAGCTAATCAAGTCTCCTTGGGACGCGGCTTTAGAGACCGGATCAGTTGACGCGGCTTTTCAGGTGGAACCAGCTTGGCCCACCAAAGGAAACTTCGTTGCCCCAGCCGTTAATTCTTACGAACAAGCCCTTCAAACCGACAATCTGGCTTCGTGGGCTATTCCCAAATCAAATGGGTGAGTAAAATAATGACTATCTTTAATAATTCACATAGAACTATACAACTGAGAGGCACAATTTAATTTTTGGGCCCACCGAGAAAAAGGTGTATTGGCTGTCGTTAGAACCTCTTCTTTATCGAAGTAAGTATATTCTGAAAAGGTATCTCCACTTTAAAGGATAAATAGTGGTTACTGGAGTTAGTGAAACGTTTATAAAATGTCAAAATTATTTTTGTGCATATGACAGCTGGCAAGCATGTAAAGTTGGTTTAATATATTGACATTATGGAAAAAGACGTTCCACGTTTCATCATTAAAATTTTAGTATCAATAGGCTCATTTAAAAAAAAAGACAATCAAATTTCTATTACCTATCCAAAATACTTCATAAAAATAAGCCATATTCAAAATTTTAAATCAATCCGTTAAGCGGTTCTTGAAATATAAGAGTTTAAATATGCAGAATTCGAAGGGCGGGGCGTCTCGATCGGGGATGTGACGTAATAAGATAGGATCACGTTCTGTTGCTAGGCCGCGACCTGCGCCACCCGCCCCGAGAATGCTGTCATTTCTGTCACTGACATAGATAAATATATATCCCAACGCGACCCTCATATCTTATGACGTCACGCCTTTACAATATTCCAGCAGCACTTTCTTATTTATTTTCACCGATTTAGACTTCTCAGAAAAATTTGATTTTTGGTATATAAGCTTTATATGTCAAGGTCGTTTGAATAAAATTATTTTTGAAAAAATGAAAATGAGCCTATTTTAGATAATATTATTTATGTGTAAATGATTTGTCACCAATTCAACAACACTGGTCGCATGACAGACACTAACAAAGTCTACTGTGTCTACAAACATAACGTATGCAACCTCTTGAACACAGTAGTAAAATTAGGTTAGGAACTTGTCAAGTAAAATGGCTGACATGTAACCCATTATTCTTAGGGCATTGGTGCGTGGAGTAACTTGATATTCCATATAAGCAGTAGCGGCGTATGATCACACATATTATTTAATTTCATAATATAAAACATAAGAACCCAGTCTTTGGCTATTCGAGCAATGAGCTTCCCTATTGCCGGCGCGGCGCGCTCACCAAACTGCTAGCTCGGCCGGGCAGTTCTTTCGCTTAGCAGTAGTTTGGTACGAGATAACAAGTGATTAACGGCCTCACCCAAAAAAGCCGTCTTTTAGAAGAACATCAAAGGAGTGATCGCACTGTTTAGAATATTCTTAAGCTTATATGAATTTATATAGACGTTATATGCTATTTTGTGATAATAATATATAACTAAGAATATTATATTTTATAAAAATAATTGTTAGGACCATCGAAGTTACTTTAATTAAGAGCATTCAGAAGTACACTGCCATCTTTTTAGAAACATCCATTTATTAATCTAAAACTATAAGGTTTTCTAAAAAAACTAAAAAACTTATATTCTTAATGTAGTAAGTTATTTTCATAATAATTTAGAATCAAGATTTAAGACAATTAAAAGCCCGTCGAATGACCTAAAAGTTCCACAAAGCACATTATACAAATATTTCCAGGAGCAAAACTAGAATTACGATGGAAATATTAAATTTTAAAGGTATTTAGTTATAAAATGTGATTCTATCCAAAGCAAGAATGTATGTAAAAAAATAAAATACCTACAAAATGGTGAGAAATAAATTAGCAATGGCTCTGTTATAAATACTAGTAAACTAACTGTAACAAAACATTCATAATTATTGAAAAAGCAGTAGTAATATTTAATAACCGTTTGATTAAATGAAGCAAATCTAAATATCTTCTTGATCAATACCTTCGCTTTCTGAAAAAGATGGTTCTTTGCCGAATTCATTCGACACAGAGCTCACCATTGGCACAAAGTTTAACAAGTCCAATTTATTTTCTGCCTGCCATGCCTCAGAAATAATTTTCTCTGTGTGGTTTATGTAATATTGCCAGTGCTGTTGCGGTACATTTTCTACTACGTTATTCCATGCATTTAAAACTTCAGCAGGTGACCCCGTGGTCACCGTCTATAGATATTCTAATAAGTCCGCTCACTCGAGCGTGCCGCGAAAAATTTCCCTCCTGCCTGCGCCAATCCCTCACCCCTCGGCTACACGTCAATGTCACGGCTTAGCCGTGACTCAGTTTTCCCAAGTACTTTCGCGATCGGACGGTGTGAATTTATTTTTACGGAATAGTTTACGCACGATTTACCCTATACGCTATTTAAAAAAAATATATGGTTAAGATGGCTAAGGGTAGTTTTTCTTATTGTACTGTTGATGACTGTTGTGTAACTACACGTGATCTCTCCTTCTTTCTCTCTTATGGAATTGGTAAAGAATTATTCAATTTTTATGAGACGAAGTGAATGAAGCTAACCGAAAGTTTATTGGATGACTAACCCAAACTAACAAAATTTATTGAAATCGATTATAACGTATCGGAATCGGTTCAAATGACTAAAATAAGTAAGGCTAAATGAAACTAACCGAAAGTTGATTGGATGACTAACCCAAACTAAACAAATATATTAAAATTTGTTATAGCGTATCGGAACCGGATCAAACGACTAAAATAAGTTAAGACTATGTGAAACTAACCGAAAGTTAATTAGACGACTAACCAAAACAAACCAAACGTGTTAAAATTGATTAAAACGTATCGGAACCGGTTCAATGTCTCAAATAAGTTGAGACTAAGTGAAACTAAACGAAAGTTGATTCGACGACTAACCCAAACTAACCGAATCGATTAAAATTGATTATAACCTGGCGGAACTGGTTGAATTCACTAAAATAACTCGAGACAAAGTGAAACTAACTGAAAGTTTATTCGGCGACTAACCCAAACTAACCAAATCTATTAAAATTGATTATAACGTATCGGAACCGGTTCAAATGTCTAAAATAAGTTGAGAGTAAGTGAAATTAATCGAAAGTCGATTCGACGACTAACCCAATCTAACCAAATCTATTAAAATTGATTATAAGATATCGCAACCGGTTGATATGACTAAAATGAGTTGAGACAAAGTGAAACTAACTGAAAGTTGATTCGGCGACTAACCCAAACTAACCAAATCTATTAAAATTAGTTATGGCATATCGGATCCTAATCAAATGACTAAAATATGTCGAGACAAAGTGAACCTAACCGAGAGTTGATTCGACGACTAACCCAATCTAACCAAATCTATTAAAATTGATTGCAACCTACCGGAACCGGTTGAAATGACTAAAATAAGTTGAGACAAAGTGAAACTATCTGAAAGTTGATTAGACGACTAACCAAACCTAACCAAATGTATTTTGTAATTGATTATAACGTATCGGAACCGGTTCAAATGTCTCAAGTAAGTTGAGACTAAGTGAAACTAACCGGAAGTTGATTCGACGACTAACACAAACTAACCAAATCCATTAAAATTGATTATAACCTAGCGGAACCGGTTGAATTCACTAAAATAAGTCGAGACAAAGTGAAACTAACTGAAAGTTGATTCGGCGACTAACCCAAACTAACCGAATCTATTAAAATTGATTATAACGTATCAGAACCGATTTAAATGTCTAAAATAAGTTGAGACTAAGTGAAATTAACCGAAAGTTGATTCGACGACTAACCCAATCTAACCAAATCTACTAAAATTGATTATAACCTATTGGAACCGGTTGATATGACTAAAATGAGTTGAGACAAAGTGAAACTAACTGAAAGTTGATCCGGCGACTAACCCAAACTAACCAAATCTATTAAAATTGGTTATAGCATTTCGGAACCTGATCAAATGACTAAAATAAGTTAAGACTAAGTGAAACTAACCGAAAGTTGATTAGACGACTAACCAAAACTAAACAAATGTATTAATAGTGATTATAACGTATCGGAGCCGGCTCATATAAATAAAATGAGTTGAAACTCGAAAAGTATTCACTTCAATCACGTGTACTGTGCTACTCGCTACGCGCGCTTGTCCACAGTATCCCAGATTAAGCAAAAATAATCGAAACTAACTTTAATGAATCAAACAAGCGCATTGAGACGGGCGCGCCACATGCTTGACCAACCCTGCCTAACACTAAACTAAAATTAACCCCAACTAACAAATATAACCAAAAAAATAAAAATAAAACATGTCACCGACGGAAATCGAACCCGGGCCGTAGTATCACAAGCACAGAAGCTGATCCTGAAACGCAACTGAGCATGATTGCAAATAGTTATACCGCAGACGCTAGACGCTTGCATAGAAACGCAAGGAATATAAGGAAATAAAATACCTGTCAGCAAGAGAAATAATTGTCTACAAACCTGCCATGCGCCGTCTGCGAGATTTCAATAAAAACAAAACAATACATTGAAAGTCGGCAGAGAAAAGTAGTAGCAATTACAGCAGATTTGTACAAGTTTTTAATAATTTTTTATGGAAAAAAAGTCCCGAGTAGCACAGTATACGTGATAGAAGTGAATACTTTGTTATCGAGTCTCAACTTATTTTACTTTTTTGAGCCGGTTCCGATACGTTATAATCAATTTTAATAGATTTGGTTAGTTTGGGTGAGTCAATCAACTTTCGGTTAGTTTCACTTTGTCTCATAAAAATTGTTTAATTCTTTACCGATTCCATAAAAGAGAAAGACGGAGAGAGAGAGAGTCATATACTTTATCTCTCTTGCGAGACGAAAATTCCAAAACGTGTCGTTACATGCATGGCTTTGAAAAATCACTTTCATGAATCCAAAGAATAGCAAAATAGCGTAAAATTTGTGGATTTATAATATTTACCTTCACCCAAATTATGTATATAAGTTGAGTTATATATAAGTATAAGTAATACTCGAAAGTATAAGTAAGTTTGATCGCTGTTTTAACCACTAATTAAGAATAAAAAAAACCTAGGTGGAAAACACTTTTAATGTTTGGGTTAAGTTATGGGTGTGGCACGGGTTAATTGGTGTTTTAATTTTTTTTTGTTAAAGACGACATTCACTGTGACAACGCAGTTGTCATATTAATATCAAAGTGTAATAAGATATCGATACCTATCGATAGCCAAAAATATCAGGTTAAAATTGTTCCATTGTCGCTATTTTCCTGTTATATTTTGTAACTTGTGTTCGTAATTAAACAATACCAGTATTTTTATCCATATCGTAAATAAGATTTCGTTTATTATTTATTTATTTATTATAATACTAAATAACTATTACAAAGTAGTATCATTAATGATTCATAACAAATAAATAATCCAAACATTAATACGTAATCATATTCATAATTATCATTTATTCCTAATAGAACGCTCCCCGTATAAAAATAATCGAGCGGCAGTTCATATTGATCGTACACCGTAGCTGCACCCATTCGTTTGCTGTACAGTGGCCGAGTGTGTTCAAGGTCAACGGCAGTGTGTTCCACGGAAGTGTTTTCCACGCTGGAGTGAGCGGACTTATTAGAATATCTATAGACGGTGCCGTGGTTTTAGCAATAGCTTCGTTATAACGTCTTTTAGTCGCTGACCACACCATTCCGATGGCATTAAAATGGCGATGAGCGTATTTATCCACCAAAATCCAAACAGCATCTATTAAAAGATGAATTGAAATAGAGATATTCTTATTTCCAAGCTATTCTAAATAGTATATTAAGATACTAGTTTTAAAAGACTATATTTTTTCGCACGAGCACGAAATTAGAAAACGACCCGCTTGCGGAGAGTTTCCTAAAGCCAGCCGCTGAGACATCTGAACGTTGCCGTTCGTTCGCATTCATTTACGACAATTTGCGTTGCTACCCGCTCGCTGGAAACGTTCCTCAAGGCCTGCTTCATTGAACGAGTGGCCTGAAATATTTGCATCGACAGTGTTTCATCAACTCGAGCCCTTAAAGAAAACTGATATTCTTTTTATGCGCGTGCTCACTACAACATTTCTGCATTCGCTGCAAGGCATTTCCTTTTGATCTTTTGAAGTGAAACTTCTTAACGAGGGCCGGGAGTGAAATTTGAAGGTCGCGACACGACGAGATGTCCCAAGCGTTAGCGACACGACGAGATGTTCCGTTACGATATTTTATTGTGATATCTTTGTTAGTTTACAAGCAAAAAATATGGGATTTGCTCTATTACCTTGTCAAGACATAAGCGAAACTTTTATGATGAATATTTTTTTTTCATTTAGGCCTTCCTTTTTTGTTAATTGAGTGGTATATTTAAAAAAAACTACTTTTTAACCAAATCCGTTACGATATGTATAAGGCTAGGGTATTTAAGTTTAAGAAGTTTCACTTCAGATATGCGCACATAGTGCACAACCCTTTTTTTAATTTACCGACAGGCGACGTGAAACGTTCGTTCGCACTGCTGACCCTTCGCGGCCATTCGCGCCCTCATAAAATCGCTGGAAATGACCGCCCACACTTGCGAACGAATGGGGCGAATCCCCAGCAATGCGAACGAATGGAAACCTTCTTTCCAATGTGTCAGCGGCTCAACGTGCGAGTGCGCTAAATGTCTTTTAAAACGATATTTTGTACTATTTTTTCTATATTGCAGCTTTTTTTTTATGAAAAAGGTTAATTTATTTTAGGCCCGATCAGCAGTTGCACGACCATTTTGTCATTTTTGACGTGTTTATTAGTCGAAATCCCATTCAAAGCGGTGCCGTAATTTTTGCTAGTGGGCCTTGAAATTGAACAATTTTGTTAATATCATAGCAACCAGTCAACAAAAGTAGTGTCAAAAAGAGGTTCTTTTCTACACTCCTTTGCGTGTCGAAATAGAATCATTTTGAACGCAAAATAGAAAAAAATATATTTTTTCGTCAAACGTCAGTAAATCCGTCATTACTCGACTGTGTAGGCGGCAGTGAAGTTTCGTTTTTCCTCCGCCGGAGCTTTACTTCTCACTTTTCCGCCGGCGGAGGTAAAAGTGTTGCCATAGCAACATAGATACAATACAAACAAACATCAAAATAAGCGTCAACAACTCAAGAGTTATTAAACTAAAATTTGTATTTATCACTCAATTTGTGACTGCATTTCTAAAAATCACTAATTTAGGAACAAATTGGTTATTATTTAATCGAACTTACTCAATAACTGCTTATCAATACGGAATTAAAATACAATCGAAGACGCAATTTCAAAAATATAATTATTGTTGACAGTGTCCACTGACAGCTTTATGTTACATTACTATAGCAACAACCTGAGCCTATTCACCGACACCGCACCGGTCTAAGCCGCCTTGCGAACCCACTTATCTTTAATAATAATTATTATTACTATTAAAAAGAGACGTTTTTGCATTAATTTGTCGACATTTGAAGAAAAAACAGCATATTTTATTTGGAGGAAAAGTTACTTTTCATGGCTTGCTCTCTATTACCAGCCTCACTCCGTTCGGCTGTTAAACACGAGCGCGCCATGAAAAGTATTACTTTTCCTCCATATAAAATAATATACTATTTTGCTAGAGACTTTTCTCGGAATTTCTTCTTCTAGACGACTATGATAAGTTGCGTTATCCAATATAATAATTAAGGATGGTTTTTCTAAGTTTGCATCAAGTTGATCTTTAAACCACTTCCCAAATTTAGGGCATTCTTATATTGTGATAATCACCTGTTTTCTCATTACATTTAAAATTAGGAATGCATTTGTCACAATTCTATTTTTATTATTTATTACCATCTTGCCACATTATTCTATCATCACTTTTGCTAAAAACCCATGTATCATCCAGAAAAACCGTTTTATATATGTTCTCCTTTTTAGCAACTTGATATTTATTTAATCATAAAGAATTTTCAGTCTGATTCCAGGCATTTCCAATAAACGTTTTCGGTGTACCATCTTTTCTTCCGTCCTTCTTTTTCAAGCTAAAGCCCAATTCTTAATTTCCAAATATAAAGAACATTTTGAGATCTTAATTTCTGGTGATTTTTCAATAAATTGCTGGTAAATAGTTTTTAAAGTAATATGTTCCTTTCGGGCATACGTTTTGTAGTAATTATTGGATATAGCCCCATCATAAAAACTCGTAATTTTTTACATTTCTAGCGGTTCTAATGCATTAAAAAGCAAATTTAAGATTAAATACACTGGCGGAAATAAGATTTTATACATATTTTTTATAATTTGGTTCGATTATTATAATGGTGCCATATCCAATAATTACATCGGGGTATAATAATTGGATATAACCCCATCATAGAAATTCACGATTTTTTACATTTCTAAGACTTCTAATGCATTAAAGAAGTGAATTTGAAGGAAAATAAATTGGCGGAAACAAGATTTTTGTATACTTTTTAAATTTTGGTTAATTTCTTTAAAAGCCAATAAAACAAGCGCGATTTTCTTTTAGTAGTTTTAATCAGCGTGGGTTAGTTTCGGTTAGATTGAGTTAGTTTGGCTTTGTCTGGGTTAGTTTTCGTTAGCTTCTTCTAGTAAGTGAGAGACATGCGCAAAACGCAGGACTTAAGCTTCTCGCACACCTTAATCGTAGCAGGCACCTACAGGTATTATATTATCTTGGATTAGCTGCAGGATAGGGTAGATAATTAATCCAAATTAATGTCAGTCTATTTATTATTCATTAAAATACCATGTGTATTGCAGATTGATGTATATTTATTTAAAAAACTTTAATTTTCTATGATGGGGTTGTTGGGGAACTACTCCAACAACAAGTGTATCAACCTATCGTTTTTCACCGTATAGTTTTGTGATATCATCTTGTATGCTCGTAGTATGATTGAGCCATAATTAAAACAAATCCGTATAGATTTATTTCACCCCAGATAAATAGCAATTTGTAGATTGAAAGCATCGTACTTCAGTTACTCCTTAATCTAAACCTGGATTGTCTGTAGATTCCATTATATAAAACAATCGCTGGAAATATAGTTAGTTGTCGCTCCCCGTTAAGGAAAACGTTTTAAAACGTTCAAATTTAATATATCTTCGTCTCCTTCTCCGTCATGTTATGTAAGCAATATACCTATGTCAAATAAAGAAAGAACATTTTTCTATCCACTCAAATGCATTCCGCATCCGCGCAATTCTCGCCTAAGGATATTCATTGAAATCAATGATGAAACTATGAAATAATGATTTATGAAAGCCTAAAGCCTAAAGCTTCACGTGTAGTGTGTAGTATACCGGCATTGAGCGTTTGTTTACTATTTTGGAATGTTTAATATTTCACTTCATGCAGGGCCATGCTCGGTCCGGGGCGCAACCAAACAAAACTAACCGAAACTAACTCAAATTAAAAAAAAAACAAACATAACCTTAAACAAAATAAGAAAAAGTTTTGCCACTGACGAGAATCGAACCCCGGCCACCGTATTACAAGCACAGCATATAACCACTGCGCTACCAGACCCACTGAAAACAGTTCATTGCACCGCACATACTACGCGCTATTTTAATAATAAAAATTTGTCGGCTTTGGTTAGTTGCGCCCCTGTCCGAGCGAAGCGAGCGGAGGGCCATGCTTGAAGTTAAATATTAGACATTCCAAAATAGTAAACAAACGCCCAATGCCGGTATACTACGCATTACACGTGAAGCAGTGAAGCTTTAATCTTTCATAAATCAGCATATCATAGTTTCACCATTGATTTCAATGAATGGGTGTGTACGCATAATCTTGTAATTTCCGCTGTATTCTTCCTGCCTGCAGGAAACATTTAAGTTAGTTGAAGGTTGGGGTTGAAGAAGCGCAGTACGAGAATTTAACTGTAAAACATAGGCCTTTGTCGCCGCTTTGTTTAACGCCAGTATATTAGCCTATTTTTCATTTGTTTGCACAAATTTTTAGAAAATATCTCGTGTACTCTGTGTTCTCCTTTTCCAACTTTGGAATAGGGATTCTTTTGGGCATTTTAAACGCACTTTCTCATGAAGTTTCGTAGTCTTATATCCCTGGTGAAGTTAATTTGAGAGTATTGTAGAACAAGCCAAGTGACAAGGTATTGAGTGTGAAAGGTGAAGCAGTTAGTTGAAACAAAGAAAGCTTTATTAAATTCAGTAAAGCAAGAAGATCGTGATACTTAAATTCAATCAAGAAGTTTTGTTGGATATTTACAAATGGTTAATCTGATTTAAGTATTTAGTTTTATGTGTGAGAGGATGAATGCATGAAAGTAGGTAGAACGCATTTCATTTATTGATCATATTTAGCGCAAAATACATCCTGGATTATTAAAGTACCTAATACCTTAATAAAGATATAATACATGTTTCAATTCACATCCTATGAATGAAATCCCACCTACCTATTTTAACACAGTTCGCTATCAAAAGTAGTCAATTAATATAAAGTTAATTACCCTCCCCTCCTTTATACATATACCGTTTTTTATCCTCTTTATTGTTTCATATACTGCGTTTTTTTCGAGTCCGGTCACATACACTAATCTTTTAACGTTCGAACACCTTTTCTGTACAAAGATTTCACCTCTTTTCTTTTTTCTACTTGCGACATTATTTCACAAATCTTAAGCCTGCTCCGAATCAACAATGTTTGACAGATAGTGTTGGCATGCTATTTTGACCGTAGCCTACTATCGGGAGAACGTACTTACTTGATGCATTACTTTTGTCTTGGAATGTTAAGAAAAAGAAATATATTAAAATTAGAAAAAATATAAAATTCCGGATACTTTCCAG